>JAQZBX010059905.1:0-17424 GCA_029593785.1 Cabassous unicinctus
TGGGGTGTTAGAATAGTGGGGGCAGGGGAAAGAAGGGATTCATATGAACAAGACAAAAGAAAAGGGAATGAGATGGGTGATAAATGTATGAGAGTCATAAGCCCAAACGGGGGTCCAGGCTGAACAGAAAATTGGGTCAGGATTTTCAAAACTGAAGGATGATGGGCTTGGAATGGGTAGTGACAAGAACCGAACCGGGGTATTTGTGGGTGTCATTAACGTGCCATTGCTAAGGAGCCCCTCCATCAAATACCTCCCAGAGACCCCATGGGCCCCACATCCCAAGTGTGTGTTTCTGTGAGAATTCACAATTGAAAGGGGGGGTTTTCAGGTCTTGGATGCACACATCCAGATCTAAAAGAGAACCTAAAAAGAGGGACTAGAATGATTCTCTGCCTTAGAAACCTACTTTCTTGGTAACCCCCCACTCTCACCAGATTCAGTGCTGCATGAATCTGAAGTTCCTTCAAGAATCTGACGGTGACTATATATGGCTATTCTCCTCCCGATAATGCTCAGGTGAGCTATCAAAAACCAGTCTGATTGGTGAATGTTGGTCTTTGTACTTCACTGCATTCAGAGCCTTTCAAAGTTGGTCATCCCTCCCTGGGTTAGCTGCTGAGTATCTATAAGTCATAGCAGGTGACATTTCACTAACCAGAGAACTCCTTGCCGGGCCAGGCATGAGATCTTGGGTATCCCTACATGAAAGATCATCTCCAATGCCCTCTGCCAAACCAGCATCTTCACTGCCGGGGAAACTGCGGTGGAGGAAGCAAGTAGACCCTCCCTCTGTCCAGACACCTGCTCAAGGTCCTAGTGCCCTCACCACTACACTGTCTGCTCACTCTCCACTAGCCCTCTTTCTTTCTTGGCTCAGTTGATTCATTCAACAATAATTTCTGGGATGATTTCTGGCCGCTCAGTTAATCATAGATTCCTATGGTTGGAAGGGATCATAGAATTCCCGCAGGCCAAAGGCTTTCAAAGAGTGCTCCACTCAATAGAGTCCTTAGAGCTTCTCTGGCACCTTAGGGGCTGCTCAAAGGGGTGGGGGTAAAGAGAAGGGGGAGAGAGTTTGGAGGAGGGCAAAAAGAAAGAGGGAGGTAGATTGTGCCACAGCCCTCACCAAACAGGTTACATCTCAAAACAAACAAGGTCACAAATAAGAATCTGCATGTGTCGTTTAAAGCTTGTAGCGTTTGGGTTCTCACCTGGCTTGCTTATCCTCACCAGAGGATTTTCAAACTGGGCTCCACCGAACAATGTGGACTCTCCACTGGGGGTGTGGAAATTAGATGTGCTGGGACCCTCAGGAGCTGGGTGGGTGGAGCAACTGGCCTCAGCCCCGCCTCCCGGTGGGCGGGGAGACCCTGAGAGAATGTAAATTAGATTGGAGGGTGGGAATGGGGTATGATTATCTGTTTAACTACAAGTTGCAAATCACTAAGGATCTTAACTCCCCAGCCAAAACTGCAGTCCCTGAGCCCTATGGGGTGGATACGCAGCTTCTGCTTGAATGCATCCAGGCACATGCATTCCCTTGTTCCCTTGTTGGTCTACCCTCATTGTTAGACAGGCCTTCTGTTCAGTCAAAATCTGCACATATCTTTCTTGCCTGCAGAATGCTTTGGCCCTTCCTATCATGTTTCTGCTGTGGGCCCCTTTTGTCTCCTGACCACCCGCGGAGCAGGCTGAGAAAGAAGAGGGTCCTGGCTTCCCTGGGAAGACAGCGTTCCCAGCCAGGGACACCATGTGTTCCATGCGCCAGGAGCCAGACGTTGCTGGGGCGTGTGTGAGCGCTGGGGCTACTGATGTGGACTTGGGACACTCCAGCCCAACAGCCCCTGGGGCCAAAGCTAGGGAAGTCCACTCCACAGAGGGCACTGTCCGAGTTAAGTGAGGTCCAGTGTGGAATTCTCAGAAGGGGAAATAGCTTAAGGGAAGGAGCGCTTGACAGGGAATAAGGGGCCTGTGTTCTGTTGCGAACTCCAACCTTGGCTGGCCCTGTCACCTGAAAGGAGGAAAATAATAACCGCCAGAGCCCTGGCTCTAAGACGAAAGAGTGAGGGAACCAAGCTCAGGACGGTATTCGGACATTTGGGGCAGTTAAAAGCCCTGCCGGCTTTACATTGAGGAGGAAATAAAGTGGTGCTTGTTGGCACTGGGGACCATCTGCGTGCCCTATACAGAGAGCACTGTTTCCCGAAGTGTGGTAAACATACGCTGGTGGTGTGCAAGTTGATTTTAGGTGGTACGCGGACTGCCTTGTGTTCTTCTTTTTATAGCTGATTATTTATTTAATGTGGATTAGGAACAATGTGTCTACCACATATAACACATACACCCTACAGTTTCAAAAATATGTCCAAGCCTGGAGCATTTTTAAAAAGTGAGCCTGTTTCAAGTTAACTTAAAGAAAATATTAAATAATACTGGGGCTACCCAGGTATACCAAACATCTTGACAGTGCTACACAAATAACTGAAGTTGGGGACATGCTATGACATTATGTATAGCAGAGGCAGGGCAGGAAGAGCCAGAGGACAAGAAGCAGGAGTCAGACAGTATGGTTTAAGACCTTCTTTTCCATATATACACCTAGCTTGAAGTCCCCTTCTGACAACCTTATTCCAAAGGTAAGAACAACTTGCTATTTTTATATCTGTGGTGTCCTGCTCTGCTCAATGACACTCAACACTCCAGATTAGCAGCCGGCCTTTTCCCTTGGTTGAGGGCACTGTCTCTATCATGTTCCCACAGACATGGGAAAATAGCCACTGGAGAGTTGGTGGGGCTGTCCTCGCCAACTTCCACTGATTTCTTCTCAGCATTGTTCACAGGCATAGTCAACTCAAATATAAGGAGGTGTTTCTGGGAAGCAAGTCAAGAGGTTACAGTCTTTCTCTGAATGCACAAAGCCATAGCAGACGGACAGGAAATATGTCACCACAGCAATTTCACATGGACTCGCGCTGATTTCTGGGCAGATTTGGACAACATTTGGTGGGAAATTTGTACAAAATCAAACCGTACAGAAGGGTTCCCACTTCTGCCAGGAGTTTGTGATAGACTCTAGGTAAATAAGTTTGGTCTACTTCCTCCTTCCCTTGCCCTGGGAGATAGAGTACATGATTTGTCCTGCTGTCCTGTCATTCAGAAGGTGCGGATTAACAAGGTGAGCCCTGGGAGGAAGCGGAAAGGTGACAAAGGTTTATTGGTCCTATCTCCTGCTTTCCAACTGGGTTGTACCTCAGTAAACTTAGCTATCTTTCCTATGTCGTCTGGTCCCTTGAACTGTCTTTAGTAAAAGGCTCAAGAGGAGACAGCTAAGCTTCCAACACCTCTAACAAAGGAAATTCCATAATGTACTTCGGATGTACATTTCATGTTAACAACTTCTGCTCTCTGAGGTTGTTCTTTCTAACTCTGTCCTCTGGCTTTCCTATATGCCACTTAATATGCTGAAATGATGGTTGTTATATCCTCTCTCCGCCTTCTCTTTTCCAAATTAGCTAAATCCATTTTATGGAAGGGAAAAAAAAAGCACTTTGAACCCACTTGTATTTCTCCCTCCTTTTGACATTCTCCAAATTCTCCATCAACGATTTCATTCTGTATGGACTTTCATTAGTGACTGACGAACATTTAATAGAGCAGGAGGATGACTTCATAGTTCCTACATACTTCTTTCCTATTTAGAGCATCCAGAATCATGCTAGTTCCTTAATGATACTAAATTGTGTGTTAGTGATTCATTGCAGCCTCTGCCTTTAAGCTGCCCTACCCACAACATAGCCCCATTCTTATATCTGGGTAGAGACACATTTTGGTTATCCCTATATTCATTATCCACTTTTTATCCCTATATTTATTATCCACTTTGTGGATTATCCATGGCAGTCATTACATCCCAGGTTGCCTTCCCACCCCCCACTTCCCTGCTTTCTAGCTAGTTTCTGGGTACCCAGGGGTGCAGAGTCACTTCGACACAAGTGCAAGTCAAGCATAAAGAAGGTTCTTGCAAAAAGAAATTATCCACTCATACATGGATTCCAATTCCAAGCATGATTGAATTTCATGTGGCTGTGGTAACAAAAGATGTGTGACATGGATAATCCAAAATAAAATAAAAAAATCAGTGTAGCCAATGCACTATGGGTCTATTTTTTTTCCAGTAGTTCTCTCTTCCTAATTATTTGAGATGATATGAAAATGAGCTTGCATTCTTGGAGTATACAGAAACTGGGTGGGGGTGGGTGGGAAACGGAGCATAGGGAAATGCTAAGCTGAGACCAAGCATTACCACAGATGTTTTGCAAAGTGGAAAAGCTGCCCAGAAATACTTGGGAATAGACTTTAAGACATACAGAAGTCATTTCTGTGTGTCTTTGAAAAGTGTCATGTGAATGCTTTGCTGTGGGTTTGTCCAGGAAGGTCTAAGGGGACTGCCCACTGGTACCTAGTTTGACTTGGGGAGGCACAGGGCCAAGGAGTTCACATGAAACCAATAGTTCTCTTCTCAGTCTTCACCATAACCTGATGGCTATATCACCATGCCTGATCTGATTACCTGACCTGTGCAAGTCTGAAGGAGGTGGTGCAGTTCATCTGAGGAAAATCACTTCTGAGACAGGAAGGGGCATAGCAGCCTCTTCAGCCAAGGATTTATGTATCTGTCACAAGAGGGAAGTGTGAGCTGAGAAATGACTCCCAGAAGTGCTAGAATTGGAAGAGGTAGCACTGGTACCTTTCACAGTCAGTAGTGTATTCATTCAGAATCTAGGCTACCTCAAGAGGCCAGCATCCTGGCCCTTCCTCCCTTCCTCGAGTCCATCCTCCCCCTTCTTTCCTTCCCTCCCTCCTTCTCTCCTCTGGCTCAGTACACCCGTCAAAAAACAAAGCAGAGCTGGTCAAGTGGACCCTGCCAGGGGCCAAACTGTAGATGAAGGAGGGATAGCAAGAGCTTGTGCTGCATTTTACCTGGCAGATTGCAGCCAAGGAGACAAGCCCCAGAATTTTAGGCAGCCATAGCCGGCTTATAGCTGATGCCATGTTGCCATTGCTGACACTAGTGGCAACCTGGGCAAATGGGATTCTCCAGTCTCAGAGCCTGCAGAGGCCAGCGAGCTCCCTCAGTAGGGCTCTATCTAGATTTTAGGAGGAGTAATTCTTGTTGTCTTCGTGAATTGATTTTTGCATTTTTGTCTGCCGTGATATCTTGGCCATGGTCCCTCTGCTGAGCCTGTGACTGTGTCTTTGCTCCACGTCCCTTCCCCTGCTGCAAGGCTGCCAGACTGGCTCCTTGGCAACCTCATTAGGCTCCAATGGTGTCTCTGGGGAATGTGACCTGGGCAGCAGCTCTCCATCTTCAGGGCTTTATTTGTCCAGATGGCTTCTACCTCTCCAATGCAAAGGGACCCCAGCTGAAAAGTTGAATCCTGTTGTCTTTGGGAATACCCTTTCTGCTCAGATCGGTGGCAGGTACTGATGGAGACAGGCCAGGAAAAAGTCCTGGTCCCCAGGTGCAGCTCTTTATGCATTCATTCCCTAGTCTTTATCTCTAGGGCAGAGACTGGCCAAGGGAGAAAATGATAAGGAATTAACAACTGTTTTCCTAGCTCCTCTTTTTAGGAAGCAAGGGATGGGCCATGCCAGGACTGGAAACCCAGACCTAGTCCCTCCTCACCAGCACAGTCCCTGGGTCCCTGCACTGCATGGGAAGAGATGAACATGAATCCTGGGCAAATGCCTCAGTCTGGAGAGGAGATTGTATCTCCTTTTTTGTAAACCTAGTTGCCGAATCTGGGGCACAGGAGGCAGCATATCCCTCAAAAAATGGAGAACTTGGTAGGATTTGTTTTTGACAGTCCTTTCCTTGCCCCCATTCTCCCTTCTATCCCACACTCCCTCAAACTACCTCCAGGTGCTCGGGGCTCTCACCTATAGGATGACAGCTCATTTTCCAGAAGTTTCCTGATTCCCCGGCCTCTTATCCCATACTCCTCAGGGCCTTGTTTTCTACTAATGCTAGCGAGAATACAGTGATCAAGCTAAGGTGTAAATGACTGGTAGTGGCTCAATGTGCTCCCCCTCCCAAGTCATAATTATATTTAAACATGGACCTTCAAAATAAATAAGGAAAGTGAGAACTGCAGTCTCAGTGATGGGCTAGAGGAGCTGAACTTTTTGAGTAAGGCCCCTCTGACCTTTAGCATCCCCTGAAATCATACCATGTAAGCAGCCACCCTCTCCATCTATGTGTATGGCCATCCCTAGGGATCTGGTTGACTTTAGCAGAGGGAACAGGGGAAATCCTGGCTATGTCCTCTCTCCACCCCCATAGAAGCCCAGGCACGGAGGGGATGAGCTTTGTCAGGGTTAAGTCCCCAGTGTAGCCTGTAGAGCAGGTAGCTGAATTCTGCTTAGGCCTCTGGTCCCTGTCTGCACCCATCAAGTAGACACTTTTGGGGGACACGAGGAAGAAACTGGAAATCCCCTCATAAGTACCGGACTGAGTTGACTCTAAATATCTCACAAGACAGAGGCACTTACTTGTAATAGCAAAACCATTCTCACTTGAAGGGAGGACCTCTAACCACTTACCGAGCAAGGGTTATAGTCCTTTCAAGGGTCTCTTGCAAAGATATTTTTGGCTCATTTGCTTGTCTTTCCTTCATGAGTTCTGTTCTCCTCTAAGCCCCTCAGGAGCCCTCTCTCCACCTCCTTCCCCGTGTCTGTGCTCATCCAGGCTTATGCAGGGGAAGTAACCACTAGCCAAGTGATTCTCTCATCCAACACATTTTCCGAGATGGTCCCACTGCTCCCTTCCAGGAGAGCAGGGACAAAAACTGTCTGGCTGGTGTTATGACCTCTTCCCCTCCACCCAAGCACACTGGAATTCCAAATGCTCTAGTTTACTTCGAGCTCAAATGGCTTTTGCTGCAGATCCTCTGCTCTGGGTTACCCATTTCCTGCTCAGCCCTGGCACAGTAAACTTGTCTCTGTAGCAGCTACCTCAGGGTAATTTGAGAAGGAGTTCTAGGCCACCACATGTGGAAAAGGAATCAGGGGAAGACACATGTGGAATAAGAATCTCCTAGAGAAAGATCCTGGTCTTTTGTAAATGGCCTTAGTAATATAGAAATACACACACCAGATGTATCTAGGATGCCGGCATAATTTACTCTAAGGTGATTTATTATTACTATTGTTATTGTTATTATATCCTCTCAGTTTCAATGACTCTAAAGAAATCCCAGACACATACTGTTCCATTTGCCTCAGGGAGTCAAAAACCACCCATCTCCTGGCTGTGTGAAAGTTTTGGGTACATATACCTTTATCCAGCTTGTATCCTCAAACTTGTGTCTGCAATATCTGATCAATTTCTGCCTAGTCAGTCAGATGCACCCAGTTGCTGAGCCTGTTTGTGTGGGGAGGATGGGAAAATTTGGCAGGTGCTCCAGGAGGGAGCAGTCCTTGGTTTCCCCAACTCCCTAGTTCTCTGTACTTGTTCTATGTCTTTTGTTTGTAGGTCCCAATCCTAGTCAGGCACAATACCCCATACCTGTAATGCTGGGTCCAGAGTTTTACCCACCATACTCGTTTGGACACCTTACTCACCACTTCTACCGCTTCTCCTCTGCTCAGCCCCTGGGCTGGTGGCAGGTTTCTGTCTGTCTGGTCCCTTAGCCCACCTAAGGATGTCTGGCCAATTCCTTTCTGGCTTTTTCCTCCTCACCGTGCCAGGGATGAGATTCACATTGAGGCCACAGGTTGGAAAGAGCTGCTTCAGCAGGTACATCCTGGGGAGCAACTCCTTCCCCCTCAAAATTAAGTTTGAAAGCAGGAGTACTGCTCACATTCATTTGGTCTGGGACTTTGTTTTACCCATTTGTAGATCCACATTTTTAATAGGCCTTCCAGCATGGATTGCCAAAACTGCAAACCCATTCTAGGGTAACCCGAGAGTGCAGGCCCAGGTCTCTAGACAAAACTGTCAAGGTAGACCAAAGGTATGGCATCCCCTCTGTCTGCCTTTCTAGAGCATATGAACCCCCTGTGCCCTGTACCTTGACTCCTCCTATGCCCAGGCTGTGGCTGTCCCCCTGGATGCCCAGAACCACCAGATGCTAGGTAAGAAAGAGCTCCTGCTCTACCCTCCCTGTTTTCCAGTATACTCCTTTGGAGCCCTGAGGATCCACTGGAGTGATCTCAAGGTCAAGTGGGGGTGGGGCAGCAACTGGGGCTCCATGCCTCTAACCTCCATCTTCAGCCCGATTAGTTCTGCTTTCATCTGTTCTATAAAGTGGCAATTTATAATTAGGTTTTCCACGTGAGATTCTGTTTGAAAGAAAGGGTCTATATTTTTCCCTAATCACTATCTTAGGTCTTTCTCTCTCCATAACAAAATTAACCCTATTCCACGCCCTCTTTCCTCTATCTCTGAACTCTGCTAGGGGACATTAGGGGGGTAATTCTAATCAAATAACAAGTGAATCCCTACTGCTGTGTTAGCTGGCTGCAGGCTGGCAGGGAATGCCAATGCCTTTGCCCAGTAAAGATGGTAAGGAGAGCAGGCAAGTTGGCACTCTGATCATCACATCATGTGGCTGCCTCCCCACCCATCATTAATAATAATCCCTCACATTTGCATAACACTTTACAATTTCCAAAGCACTTTCACAGACTTTATCTTATTTGATCCTCTCAAAAGCCTGCGAAGCCTGAAGCCAGCCAGGGCTGGGGCTGTTATTTACATTTTACAGACTGGGGGAGACTCTCGAGACCATTTAATCATTGGCCTCTCTGAAAAGTTTGCTAAAGGGAACTAGTCAGTGTGAGCTGAAGGGCTGGTTAAAAAGGAGCAAGAGTTGGAACAAGGGTTATAAAAGGAATGACGGGGGGAGGGAGATGAGGCAGAAGGGAACAACAGAGCCTACAGTGCCGCTGGATAGACCAGCTATGTTTGTGAAGTATTTCTTCAGTAGTACGGAACTTTTGGAAGGGCCAGCCCTTAGGAGGCAGAGAGCTTTTCTCTTTTCCATGACAGTGGCTGCTGCAGCTCCTGCACCAGTCACTGCCTCCACCTTGTCTCATCCCCACTATACAGTCCTGACCTTGATATACAGATCTCTTGAGGCTCACAGAGCAGTATTTCAAGTCCTAGAACTGGAAAGGCCCATAGAGATCATCTAGTCCAACCCCTCATTTTACAGGCGAGGAAACAGAAGCCTAGGTATAGAAAAAGTCTTGCCCAAGCTTACCAGAGAAGCAGAAGCAGAGCTGGGCCAAAACCCATATCTCCTAACTTGCAGTCCAGAGTGCTTTCCACTATGACACACTGCTGCCACACACGTGCACGTGCGTGTGTGTGTGCACGCGTGCGCACGCGTGGAGGGGTGTGTGTGGAGGGGCATGAAGGACAGCTGTGTACGGTGCCAGAATGCCTGTCTGGTGACCTGCTGTGGCCTGGACCTTGTACCCATGTGCAATGGCTGGGGGTTAAAGCCATTTATAGGGCCTGAGGTATAATAGGGTGTGAGAAAAACAGGGTTCAGGGTTTCTCTCCCAAGGGGATTCACCCATATAAACTGCTTTAGGTAATTAAGATCCCAGAAGAATTGGCAGCTGCTTGCTGAACAAATTAGACTCTGCCTTTATGGGCATGTTCTGTGCTGGAGATCAGAGGGCCCTCCCTGATGTTTGGTTCATTAGTCATTGTTCCCTGTCAGAGCAAGCACTCAGAAAATTGGATGTCTGGCAACAGCCTGTATTCAGAAATTCAATAGCAGGAGCAGCAACAGCAACAGCCGAGTGTCTGGGACCGTGCTCCATGCACAGTAGGTGCTTGAAAAATGCTTGTTAGCTAACTAATGAACTAAGTAAAGAAAGCCTTTAGTCCTCTGTGCTATTCAGAATGAAACAGTGTCAATAACAGATCTGATTGCTTTTCAGCCGAGCCACATTAGAACTTTTTAATGGGCAGGCTGGCAGGACTTGGATGAAAACTCCCTGAGCCCTAGAGTTCCTATGCAGATTACACTGCACAGATCACAGTACCCAACATTAGATGTTACGCTACATTCTGCTTCTGTCTAATAGACTCACTACTCCCTCTACGCTTGCCAATGACTTCCTTCTAGTGAAATCCAAAAGCCTTTTCCCAGTTCTAGTCTCCTTTGGCTGGAACAGAGTAAGCCTGACTGGAGACAAAATGAGGTCCCAGGGCATCTGTAGTGAGGGGGAAGGGAGCAGGCTCCAAAAGGAAAAACAGGGCTTTAAAATCAACTTTTCCTTCTTCACCTTTTTTGCCACAGGCCAAACCTGCCAGGTTAATTTGGACAGGCATTTTAGCATTGTTCTTAAATGTCAGGGAAAGATTTTTGTTTTTGTTTTGTTTTGTTTCTTATACTAAATGTTCTTAGTTCAAAATACCCAGGATTCCTTGCAAAGGTCAGCTAGCGTAGCAAGACCAAGAGAATCTTAGAAGCTTTTGGCAGTCACTAAAGGTTACCGCTGGTGTCTTGTCTATAGGCCAAGGGAGTAAACCCTGTGAGGGATTTCAAACGTCCTTGATGGACTTTTCCACCATGCTAGGAACTGTTAGTAAAATTACATCTCAAATTCACCTGCCCATCTAGTCACTCTCAAATCCAATCCACCAAGGAAGAAAGCACTAAGGATTTATTGAGCACAAACTCTTTTTGCCTTTGTTGGAAAGAAGGATGTGTATGAATTTGTGTGTGTGTGTGCGTGCACGCACACACGTAGAGGAGGTTTTGGTAGTAATGTGGATATATGTTTAAAAAGTCTGCTTAAATTATATGCAAAAACGGAATGAAAAATGTATGGTAAATATATTTATGTGGTGGGGGGGGGTACCTGTGTTTTTGAAGAAACATCTGGAAGGATATCACCTGGGAGGATTGTTGTTCTTGTGTGTGTGACATCTGTGTGTACAACTCTATTTGAGTCTACTTCCTTTTATGAGACTTGAGAGTCTAGGTGAGGACAGTATATGTGAAAAATGTGTGTGTGTATATGTGCATGTATGTACAGTGACGGTTTGTGAGGGTGTATATATCTGGACTGTCCTCTAGTCTTATGCTTGCCTGAGAGAACCACCTTGTCCCCTATTCCCTTTTCTCCACTCCCAGAGCCCCCTTTAACTTCTCTGCTTCTGCTTCCTTCTTCTAAAGAAGATATTTTCTATCATATGTCTCCCCTTTCTCTGTTTCATGATCGCTATCATCCTCTCCCATCCCCGCCCACCTCCTCTCTCAGGCTGCCTGCAGTCTTTTCCAACAAGGTGGGTGTACTCCACCGTTAAGAAGAGCAGAGCTCAATGATTGGCAAACAATCTCTGAGCCAATGAAATGTCTGCCTAAAGATTGTTCTTGGATCATTGGGAATCCTGTGGGTCACTCTTGGACAGATGAACATATTTAAGAAATGTAATATAGATATTCAATCCTAGAATTTTGGTGAATTAATTAAAGCCTTGTTTTTAGTTCTATCGAGAAGGAAAATCATTTATTATCTTTAGTCTGACCCTGTGCCTTCAAGAGAACTCTTAATTCCGTGAAACTAAGGGTTGAGGTAGACAATTCACACATAAGCAGATTATCTCACTAGTGGTTATAACCTTAATAAACTAAAGTGACCTCGGTTTAAACCAACAGATGTTTGGGGCTGACAAAGTGCAAATATGACACTAATTAATGATTTGGTTAATAGTAAGGAGCTCATTCTTTACAGATATTAACTACATTCTCAGTTTTAGCTGTAACCTAGGTCTCCAGGCTACCTTTGTATTCTTCCTGGTAGAAATTAAAGATTTCTAGCTACTCAGTCTGTGAAGCCGCCTGTGAAGCAGGAGGCCCCCTCAGGGCAGGAGAGAAGGGTAAACCTAGAGACAGTACTGATTGGATGGATATTATAGGAAAAGTAATTCTCTCAGGGTTCCCATCCAAAAAATAAGTGTGTCCATCATCATTACCAGTCCCTCTATATCTTCTGATGGGTAAATCCTTAAACAAGGTATATGTTAATATATATTAATGAACATAATGATATCCAATTTCAAATAATTTCCTATCAATAACTCACTCTGGATCCAATGTAGTCACGTAGTTAGATTCAGGGATACTGCCACTTCTGGAAAGGAAGCTAGAAAGCAGTATTAACATCCAGTTGCCAAAGAGACAGATGAAACAGAGTAGAGGATGCTGGGAAAAGGAATGCCCAGCTCCTGGGCTTAATGGCCACTTGATGCGAGGCACCCCACCCTTGTCCCAACAGCTTATTTATTATTTCAGCAAGATGGGACAGGGAGGGGGTGGTTAAGTCAACTGACTTGCTGGCTTTGGGTGGTCCTCCCTTCAAGAATAGCTCTTTCTTTGCTGCAACGGATACATCCAGCTGCAGATTTCCGTCATCACTGGATACGCTTGCAGATGAATTCAGAAATTATACTGGCCTCCCCAATTGTTGTTACTGAGTTGAACAAGCACTATTGAGAGCAATGTGTTGGCCCACACCACTGTCCTGGGTACCACAGGAGAAGGGAGGAGGGAGGAGGGGAGAACATAAAAACATACTTCCCACCCTTGAGGAGCTTTGAGTCAAGATGGGAGATGTAATACAAACAGAAAAACCACCCAAGAACGATTATAAAGAAATATATCCACAGATGCAATATAGTACATACCAAAATGTCTCATAAAATGAAGGACTCTGGCATTAGGTGGAATTAGGTGGAAGATGCCAGTGTCTGGGCTCTTAGCCCAGGACTTCGTGAGTGGAAGATCAAGAAGGACCTTTTTAAACCATCTGCCTACAATCCAGCCCTAGTTCTTGTTCAAAGTCTAGAAAGCTATCCATGGCTTATCATCTTCTCAAAGCTGGTAGACGGCTCCCACACACTCACTTTCTCTTCCGTGTTCACTTTAGGCTACTTACCCAGGCCTCAGCTGGAGTATTATGTCGGGGCTGGGAAGGAGCAAGATGGGCTCTGAATCCCAAAGGAATACTAAAGCCTGCATAACTGGATTTGCCCCCAAATTGCCCCACCCCACCCCAACCCCTCGACTACAGAAAAACTAGGGCTGGGCTTCTACCCTCTTCCAGAGCATGAGCTCTCAGTAGGAAGAACACTCTAGGAAGGGTGAAGGCAGGAAAAAACAGGGTTCCCCAACCCAACTCAGGCATGGTATTGAGCTCTTGGCCCATGGCCAGGTCCCCAGAAGTCTTTGGAACAGTGCCCTGACTTCTAGTCCCAGCTCTTCTGCTAAGCACCAGAAGTCTTTTCCCCACCCTGGGCCTCAGTCTCCCCATATGTAAGATGAAATGATTGGCCTAGATGATCCCTAAGGTGCCTTCTAGCTTTGTTGTCCTGTGGGTCTGTGTGTCCTCCTTTTTCTTATCAGGTAAACACTTTTGTTTGGGGAAAAAACAAGAGATTTTTGAGGACGTTCAGTTTAGAAACTGGTCCAAAGTTCCCGGGCAGTGTTTATTTTTGCGTTGTGTTTGCTTCTTCCAAACTGGTTTCTTCCATACCCGAAAGCCAATGACCGCTCTGGTTTGGGCCCACAGACGCGTTGAGTCGGTGGGTCAGTCATTCACGGCTGCCCTGGGACCCCAGAAGCCCTGAGCTGCTTCACTCAGGCGGCTGCCTCTCCTCGGGCTGGCAGGAGGAAGTTCTGTTGCTTGTTCGAGCCGCCTTTTCCCGTCAGGCTGGGGAGGGCTGGACAACCCGTCCTCCTTGGCAGCAGTGAGAACTGACCCTGAAAAGTCCCCTCTGATCCACTGACATGGCGGGGCTGGCTGTATGTGGGAATGGGCGCTGTTCTTGGGGCTTCCGAGGAGTAGGGATTTCTCAGGGATGAAGAGAAGAGTCCAGGCTGATCCCTAGGTGGGATCAAGTTTCCCTCAGGAATCTGGAAAACTCAGACTCATTTTATGGTGGGTAGATTGGGGGCAACAAGTGATGGTGGCAGGTTTCCACCCTGCTCTCAGAGCTTGGTCTGGAATTAATTGGTTTAGAAGGTATAGACTCAGGGAGAAATTAGTTTTTCTTATTCTGGTGCCAATCACCGGAGCCATGGGTCCCCAACTCTGATAATGGATTACAACAGGTCACTAAACTCCTTGGCACATGCCTCAAAAACCAGGCCATGTTAGGCATTGTGCTACTTGGTGGATCTTTGTGCTGCTGAGTTTCTCTGAGTCACTGTGTTTCCATTAGCAGGGATCGATATTACTATGTTAATATGTAGGTTTAGGTACCTTTCTGAGTTCATGGGGTGTCTGAATGGGTTTTAAGAATAACAAAAAGTTGCTCTATATGAGTATAAGCAGCTTTTCTCTCTATGTATGCTCTGTTATTAATTCTTAAACTGAATTGCAAAGACCATGTTTAACCCTTGGCTCCCTTCCCTCCCTGAGCTTTGTGAAGTTTAAGGCTTTATTCTTACAGCAAAGGGGCCTTGTCTGGGAAACCTGTTTAGACCTGTCTCTTCCTTTTGTTTGCTTTCTTCTTGTAACTCTGGGGAAACCTGTCTCTTGAACTCTGGCTACTCTTCATTCCCTTACAGGCCCCACAACATGTATCTCCACAACTCCTTCCTTTGCTCATAACTCTACTGGCATTCCTCCAGCAACATGTGAAGGGGTTAGCAATTATTGACTGGTAGCTCTGAGAAGCAACCCAACTAAAGCAGTGGAATGCCAAGTCACTACAATTGCTTGAACTAGCAAAGGTCAGAGACTGTGATTTCTTTAACAAGGACAATAAACAAAAATATACAGGAACCTCCCTGGGGTCCAAAGGAATGAGGATTTGTTTCTTTGGGTTTTCAAAAATTAAAGAGTAAAACTAAGCATGTAACGCTGCGGATAAAAGGTATAAAGGCTGTCATAGCAAAGCCAAGTGCTTAGCTAAGTCACAGTATGAGCCTGCTAGAGTCATAGTTAGTAATTCACGATAATGGCACAACTCCAAGGCACTCTGCAGATTTCTCCTCTGGCCAAGCTGTAACATCTTTCTTATGAGAAACAATCCTTTTTTTCTTTCATGATTCCCCAAATCCTGCCTTTCATTCATAACCCCCACAACAAAATTTGTCAAGAAGGAAACATGCTGTTTCAGAACCCATGGAGTTGGCCTTTCTTATTGGTCACCATGGTAACTGCAAGAGCTTTTAGTGTCCCACGGAGACTACCATCTCATAGTCCCACCTCTGTAATCAAGACACAGTCACCTCAGTGCTGCTGATTCCACTTGATTTTAGGAAGAATTTTCCTCAGTGGGGATCAGTAAAGACTAACCAATGGAGACGCTGGTTTCCAAGGAGTTGAAAGAATCTTACGGAAAGGAACTAGCATTGTCTTCCAGCTAATTAAAAAAAAAGGTGATACATTCATCTAAAATGAAGACAAGTCCCATCATCAAAATCATTCACTAATTTAGGTGAATGTGAGTGAGTGAATGAGTGAGTGAGTGTGTGTGTGTTTGTGTTTGTGCAGGGTTGGAGAGAATCATTTAAAGGAAAATAGGATATAAGCAGCAGAAAATGCAAGCTTTCCATTCTATTGCATTAGGGGATTTAGGACATGCCACTTGACCTCTAAAAATAGGGAGCATATCTGCCTATCATGTCTCTCACTCCAATACATCTGCACAATCTTCACCAAAGTAATCTTCATAAAGAAACATTTTTGTCATAATATTTTTAAAAGTTTGCTTAAATCACTCCAATCCATACCAATCTCTCCTATCTTATAGTTCCTTCTGAGCTTTTACCCTCTGACATTCAGACTTTAATCAGATGCAGTGATGAGTAGTTAAGTATTACTCTGTGTCTGTGTTGTGTGTGCGTGTGTGTGTGTGTGTGTGTGTCTGTGTGGTCTTCCTAACAATATGCTTGCATTCCCCACAGTGCCTGCACGAATATTTAGCTTCCACACTGCTTTCCTAAATGTTTGTTGACTAGGCTTGAATCTCTTACAACAGAATGAGGAAAATAAACACAGAGCACAGTCTAGGATCTCTACCTTTAAAACTAAAGATAGTCATTAAATAATTGGCCATGTGCCTCATTCTTTAAAATAAAACCTCATTTATTTTAAGAAAAGCAAATTTCTGCAAAGCAATTTGCATTTTTCCTATCAACTTCTACTATAGCTTGAGAGAGATGCTGTGCAATTAATTTTGTTAAACATTCTTGGAAGACTTCCATTATTGCAAGTCTTCTCAGAGTAGTACCAAATTACTTCTCTGATCTATACTTGGTAACTTTATCTCCCTATTTTTCAAATTCCATTTTGGTGAACTTCCATAGTAAGACACTTGCATAAAAGGACAAACTCATATAAGAGCTGTAAATACTGATGTAAATCCTCACAAAATTTGTAATCACAGGTGAAAACCAGACTTTCTTTAAAAATGTTTTTCATTTCTTTAACTTTTAAAAAACAGGGATATTAGGAAAACGTTTAAAAACCTGGACAAGGATATAAACTGATGCTATATATGCAGTCAGGTATTTCTCACTTGGAGAATGGAAGAAGGGTGATTGATTTGTTGCTATCTGGTCTATGTTTTCTTAGCAGATTTAGTCCATTCCCAGCAATTCAACCACAATGAATCACACAGGGATCTCAGCTTGGAATGAGATTAAGAGGCCGTTTGACATGGTGGAAAGAACACCGGGTAGGGGGATGGAAAACTGGCTCAAATCTAAGCTATGATACTTATAAGGAGACCTTGGGAAGTCTCTTAACCTCTATGAAACTGCTTCTTCTAAGTTTCTTCCTAGTTAATTTGAGGAAAAAAGCATTCACAGGAAGGCTCTGAAAGCCTTTTGCAACCTATGTTGTGCCACAGCAGCTGTATACATATGAATATATCACTCCCCAGGGCACTTGGGGGTTGGATCCAACCTCCCAGGCTTGAGATTTAATATTTTTTGCTGTCTCAGCTCTTGAGATCTTCATTGCTTTATTTCATATACAGTGGTCAGAGTGAGGCACTAAAGTTGGTTGCATGACTATCATATAGGGAAAGAGCAAGAGACTTTGTGACAGTTCTTTTTCTCTTGCCCTGAATTTTTTTGCCTCTGCCTATGAGTCCCCATCTACTTTCAGTAGGGTCTAGCCAGTGATCTCCAAATCCTTTTGATTGCCCAAACTTTTCAGTTAAAAACAAATACCTTGGGAAGCAGGAGTGGCTCAGTTGATAGAGCCCCCGTTTACCATATGGGAGGCCCCGGGTTCGCTTCCCGGAGCCTCCTTGTGAGGGCAGGCCGGCCCGCGCAGCCTAGTGGGCTGATGCAGCAAGCCCTCACAACAAGAAGCGGGTATGGCTCAACCGGTAGCGCCCCCGTTTACCATGTGTGAGGCCCCGGGTTCGCTTCCCGG
>JAQZBX010059906.1:0-17424 GCA_029593785.1 Cabassous unicinctus
TTGATCAAGGACCTAAATATAACTGTGAGAACCATAAGGCTCTTAGAAGAAAATGTAGGAAAGCATATTCAAGATCTTGTGGGAGGTGGTAGTTTCTTAAACCTTATACCCAAAGCATGAACAACAAAAGGAAAAATAGATAAATGGAACCTCCAAAAAATTAAACATTTTTGCACCTCAAAGGATTTTGTCAAAAAGGTGAAAAGCAGCCGACAGTATGGGAGAAATATTTGGCAATCACATATCTGATAAGGGTTTCATAGCCATGATATGCAAGGAGATCATGCAACTCAACAATAAAAAGAAAAACTTCCCAAATGGGCAGAAGACTTGAAAAGACAATTGTCCAAAGAAATACAAATGGCAAAAAACACATGAAAAAATATTCAATATTACTAGCAATTAGGGAAATGCAAATCAAAACTACAATGAGATATCATTTTGCACCTATTAGAATGGCTGCTATGAAAAACTTGGAAATCTGAAAATGTTGGAAAGGATGTGGAGATAGGAATGATTATCACTGTTCGTGGGAATGTACAACTGCCCAGCCATTGTGGAGGACTGTTTCGCAGTTCCTAAGGAATTTAAATATAGACTTGCCTTTGGACCCCATAATACCATTATTAGGTTTATATCAAGAAGAACTGAGAACAGAGTCATGAAAAGAAACCTGCACATCAGTGTTCATAGTGGTTTTATCTGCAATTACCAAAAGTTGGAAACAACCCAAGTGTCCATCAACTAATGAATGGATAAACAAATTGTGGTATATACACATGATGGAATATAACCCAGCAGTAAGAAGAAATGAAGTCATTAGGCATATGGCAACATGGCTGAACCTGAAGGATATTATGCTGAGTGACTCAAGCCAGACACAAAAGGACAAATATTGTATGATTGGTCTATTATGAACTAAATATATTGTGTAAATTTATGGAGTTAATAATTAGAATATAGGTCACCAGAAAATAGAAGGAGAGTAGAGAATTGAAAGCTGAATGTTAATCAGTGAAGAACAGGTAAAAGCAATGTTTGTAAATCTTTGGGAATGAATAGAAATTGTGAAAGCATATCATAGTGTTTGTAACTAGCAGAGCTATTATATGGGTATGACAGTGGTTGAAACGGAAAGTCAAAGTTTATGTATATTACTAGTAGGAAAGCGAAAAGCTGTAACATGGGAATGTATAAGATAGTAAAACCTCATGTAAAACATGAATATGTGTGATATTGCATATACAAGACTGTTTTTACAAAATATAAATACAAATAAACTAGAGAGAAGGAGAAAGAATAGCAGGTCTGTATGATGGGGGAAGCATAGAGGGATTGATAGGTGATGAATTTTGTTTGTTTGTTTGTTTTTATTGTTATTATTGGAATAATGAAACTGCCCTAAGAATAGTTGAAGTGATGAATGCACAAATATTTGATTATACTGAATACCATTGATTGTACACTTTGGACAGATTTATGCTGTATTAATATGTATCAATAAAATTGATTTATTAAAAAAAGACACTGGGTGAACATAAAAATTTCACAGCATGCAAAGAAGAGTGACAGTTTTTATTGGAATGAAAGACACAATGGATGAGATTGAAAATACATTAGAGGTATATAACAGCAGACTTGAAATGGACAAGGAAGGAATAAGTTAATTAGAAGAACGTCGGAATTGGAAAAGACAGGAGAAAGGAGAACAGAGAAAGAAACAAATAGAAAAATTGAAGTGGCTTTCAAGGAATTGAATGACAGTGTAAAATGCACAAACATGCATTTGTGTGTCTCAGAAGGAGAAGAGAATGGAAAAGTATGAGAAGGAATAATTGAGGAAATAACCACAGAAAATTTCCCAACTTTTGGCTATCATGGATAATTCTGCTATGAACATCAGTGTGCAGATGTCTCTTCGTGTCACTGCTCTCAGTTCTTCTGGGTGTAAACCTAGTAATAGTACATAGGAGGAACAAAAGAAAAAACCAACAATTTTGCACCTCAAAGGACTTTGTCAAAAGAATGAAAAGACAGCTGACATAATGAGAGAAAATATTTGGCAAGATAAGGTTTTAGTATCCATGATTAAAAGGATATGATAAAGAGATCATACAATTCAAAGGTAAAAAGATAACCTATCCAATTATAAAATGGGCAAAAGACTTGAAAAGACAATTGTCCAAAGAAGAAATATAAATGGCAAAGAAACCCATGAAAACATGTTCAATATCATTAGTGATTAGGGAAATGCAAATCAAAACTAGAATGAGATATCATTTCAAATCTATTAGAAGGGCCACTATTAAAAAGACAGAATACTGTAAATCTTGGAGAGGATGTGGAGAGATAGAGATGCTTATTCACTGATGTGGTAATGAAGAATGGTACAATAACTGTGGAAAATCGTTTGGTAGTTCCTAAGGAAGTTGACTATAGACTTGCCATGGGACCCAGCAATACCTTTGCTAGGTATAGACCCACTCTACTTCTTTTAATAGATGTATATAGACCATGAATCTTTAAGGTATTTATTGACAGTTTAGTGCATAAATTTGGGATTTTTTCCCTCTTCCCTATTTTTAATTTGTCAATTTTTTTCCCTGATTTCCTATGAGTCAATTGAATGTTTTTAAAAATATTTTTAATTCTAGTTTTAATGTTTTTTCATACACCTCTTTTTTAAATTTTTAAATGGTTGCTCTAAATGGTATACATACTTTTCTATACATAGAAAAGTCCTCATTGATTACTGGTATCAAAATTTTACCAGTTCAAGTAAAGGGTATCCCTTTATGTACCTTTGCCCTCCCCCCATTTATTATGTAATTTTCTTAAATATTTCCTCTACAGATATCAATAACCTCACCAGATAGTGTTATCATGTTGCTTTAATTGTCAAACAAGAGAATTCATGAGGACAAAGAAAGTCAAATGCAATTAGGTATATATTGCATTTTAACAGATCCTATCCAGATGTATTGCACTTATTTATTAAGATTCTTATTTGTTTACTCTTAAAAAATTTATTTATCCCCCCCAGATGTTTCTCTTGTCTGTCTGCTCATTGTTTGCTTACCTTCTCCAGGAGGCACCGGGAACCAAACCTGGGACCTCCCACATAGAAGGCAAATGCCTAATGACCTGAACCACATCACTCACTGTATTGCATTTAATTGTCATTGTCTATTTAGCTGTTCATTCTTTTTTTTTTTTTAAATGTGGGAATATATATGCAACAAGAATTTTCCTATCTTATCCACTTGAAACACCCCATGCAGTGATATCACTCCTCTTTACAAGGTTGTGGTACTTTCATTAGGTTCAAAATATTCCCATCACCCCAAAGAGAAACCGCATACCCACCAAGCATTAATTCCAAATATCTCCTGCCCCTTCAGCCTTTGCCACACATATTCCAATTTCTGTCACTGTGGGTGTGTATATTTTCTGTTTTTTTAAAAAATTATCATGGGTCTTAAATTTTCATCTCAAATCATTAATAGTCATATTTGCTTAGATACCAACTTAATTTCAAGGTATATATTAACTATGATCCTATACTTCTCTGGCCCCGATGTTTATGTAGTACTTGTCACAAATAGTTTGTTTATACTTTTTGCATCCCAAACCACAGTTTTAGCTTTACATTTTATGTATTTGCCTTTATAGGTCCTGAACGAAAAAAAAAGTAGCCTTAACAACCCATAAACACAATAGAACTGGCCTTTATATTTACACCTCACTGTCCTTGCCAGAGATACTTATTTCTTATATGGCTTTGGTTTATTGTCTTTCAACCTACAGATCTTTCTATAGCATTTGTTGTATGGTCAGTCTAGTGGTGATGAACTCCCTAAGATTTGTTCATCTGAGAATGTCTTAATCTCTCACCACTTTTGTACGTTGGTGTTGCCAGATATAGAATTCTTCGTTGGCAATTGTTTGCTCTCCGAATTTTAAACATGTCATCCCCTTTCTGTCTTGTCTCTATGGTTTCTAGTCAGAAATTGACACTTAACCTTATTGTTGCTGCCGTGTATAAGAGACATTGCCTTTCTCTTGCAGCTTTCAAAATCCTCTTTATCTTTGGCATTCAACACTTTGATTATAAAATGCTGTGCTGTGTGTCCATTTCAATTTATCCTCTTTTGACCTCATTTAGCATCTTGGATACATATTGTCTTTCATCACATTTGGGCGTTTTTCAGCCTTTTTTTCTTTGAATATTCTATCTACTCCTTTCTCTCTTTTTTCTACACCTGGGATTCTCACAATATGCATATATGTGTGTTTCATGTTATCCTGCAGATTCCTCAGTCTGTGTTGACTTTTCTTCATTATTTCTTCTTTCAGCTCCTCAATTTCAATTATCTTAGCTTCAAGTTCACTGATTCCTTTTTCTGCCAGCTTCCATCTACTGTTGAATCACTCAATAGAAATTTTAATTTCTATTACTGTGGTTTTCAGCTCTGTTTGGTTCATTTTCATAAATTCCGTCTCTTTACTGACATTCTCTTCATGTCTATCTGTCGTTTTATGACTTCCTTTAGTTCTTTCTCCATGCTTTCCTTTAGGTCTTTGAGCATATTTAGGACCATTTTTTAACAGGTCTTTCTTTGGTACATCCCATGTCTGCTTTCCTAATTGATAGTTTCAATTACTGTATATTTTCATCTTTTCCTGGACCATCACTTCCTGTTTCTTTGTATGTTTTGTAACTTTTTGTTGAAACCTGGATATTTTGATACTTTATTGTGTTATTGCAGGAATTTTTATTTTGAGGTGTCTGCTTTTTAAGTATGTGTGCAGCCAGTATTATGACAGAGATTTCCCTGAATGCCAGGAGGTACCAAAATAAAAGGAAAAAGAAAATGCCTTTCCCAGTCTTTGCAGGTGGACTTGTGCAGATGCTCTTCTTCAGAGTTTATCCATATATTGAGTTAGAAAATTGCTCCAGACAAAAGTGTAAGGACCACCATAATCCTTTCAGGGCATGTGCCTTGAGCATGCATGTGTGGCCCTAGGAATTTCCCCATTGATGTGTGTACAATCTCACTGTGTTTTGTAGGAGCTGCCTTCTACATACAGGGCAATTTCTGGTAAGGCTTTGGATTTCTCTGACTGCATGGAGGTTTAAATTCATGAAATTATATCTATTTTTTATATTTCTCATTGGACTGTGAAAGAAAATCCCTATTAGTGAAATCTTTTAGGGGAGGCCATTATTATTGATAACATTTTCCCCAGCTGAAATCACAGGAATGAAGAGAAATAAATGGGCACTTTTTTTTTTAGCTCATCCTTTCATTAATGTGCTGCCCTCCTTTGAAAATCTTGACTTAATGGGACAATTCCATTTAATTTCTCAATGTTACATGATCCTATTTCCTATACCACTTTTTCTCCACAAAGATACCTACTTAATTTCTCCGCTCCTGGGAGCAGTGTGTGGCCCAAGATAAGTTTTATTTCCACATGTATTATTTCCAGAAGGTAGAAAACTACAGCCACTGTGGAAGATGGTTTCCTAAGGAAGCTGAATATAGGCTTGCCATGGGACCCAGCAATATCATTCCTGGGTATATACCCAGAAGAACTGAGAGCAGTGACACGAACAGATATCTGCACACTGATGTTCATAGGAGCATTATTCATCATTGCCAAAAGATGGAAACAACGAGGTGATTATCAACTGATGAATGGACAAACATTGTGGAATATACACATGATGGAATATTATGCAGCAGTAAGAAGAATTGAAGTCATGAAACATATGACAACATGAATGAACCTGGAGGACATTAGGTTGAGTCAAGCAAGCCGGACACAAAAGCAAAAATAATGTATGATAGCCCTATTAGGAACTGAATATATTATGTTAAATATAAATGTGTTATGTGAAATATGAATACCGGTAAAATTGCATACAGAAGACCACTTTTCTTTGAAGCTGCAAAAATGTATGTTAGTACTACAAAATGTTAAAATCAGGAAAAAAATAAAACATTATATTAAGTGAAGAAGATCAGACACAGAGTAATACATATTGTATGAGCCCATTTATATAAAATGTAAATATAAATCAATTTATAAAGATGAAATGAGATTAGTGGTTATGTAGGTATAAGGAAGGAATCCTAAGGGTTTGGAGAATTTCTTTTTAGAGTGATGAAATTGTTCTAAAATTTTTTAGATGAATGTATTACATTGTGATTATATTAAAAGCCATTGTTTATACACTTTGGATAGATCATACGGTATGTGATTATATCTCAATAAAAGTGCTTAATAAACAAATAAATAATTGTGCAAGAACAGCCAGAAACAGCAGCTATGTACAGCAGGTGAAAATAGAGAGATTGAGAGGTGAGGAATTTTCTTATTTGTTTGTTTTTATGATTATTATTTTGAAATAATGAAAATGCTCTAATAATGATTGAAGTGATGAACACACAACTATGTGATTATACCAAGTACCATTGATTGGACACTTTGGATGAATTGTATACTTTATTACTATGTATCAATAAAATTGATTTGTTTAAAAAAAGTAGAGTGATAGAGTGGCTATAAAGCATGATCCAACAATATGTTTTCTACAAGAAACTCACTTTAATTATGGCAAAATAGGCAGGATGAAAGTAAAAGGAATGAAAAATATATGCCATGCAATTAATAATCAAAAGGAAACAAGAGTGTTTTCAACATGATAAAGTTATATAGGAAAAAGCCACAGCCAGCATCATACTCAATAGAGAAAGACTGAAAAGTTTCCCGTCAAGATTAGGAACAAGACAAGGATGCCTGTTTATACAACTGCACCCCAATGTTGTACTGAATATCCTCACCAGAGCAAATAGGCAAGAAAAAATAAATAAAAGGCATCCAGATTGGAAAGGAAAAAGCAAAACTGTCTCTACTTGCACATGACATGATCCTATGGAGAGAAAATGTCAAAGGATCTAAAGGAAAGCTGCTAGAGCTAACAAATTAATTCAGTAAAGTGGCAAGGTACAAGGACAACATGGATAAAATTAGATTTATTTCTATACACCAACAATGAAGAACTGTAAATGAAAACCAAGAAAAAGCTCCATTTACAATGCCATGAAAAAGACTGAAATATATAGCAATAAATTTAACCAAGGATGTAAAGGACTTATGCACAGAAGTGTAGAATGAAAATGAAAAAAGATTGCTGAAAGAAATTAAGAAGACCTAAATAAATGGAAAAATATCTGGCAAAGAGGAGCAGCATTCAGGGAATAGAAGAGGATGAATAAGAGAAGTTGGGTGTTTCCTTCAATGACATTACACGTAAGAAAATTGGAGATTATTTGGTTTACACGGAGCCACACTTGAGCAACAAGGAAGTTTTCAGTAAATAATTCATTCTGTTCTATGAAAAACTATTCATTTCAATTTAATCAAAACAATTATTTTTAAAAGAGGTTTGTAATTGTTTCATTAGTTAAAATCTTACAACTTTATCATCTTAAAGATGAAACAGAAATAATGTTAACTTGTTAATATATTTATAAATCCCAGGAGATTACACCAAAGTAGAATAAAATTAAAATAATATTTTATCTAAGAATTGTTTTTTTCTTTTCCTTCATAGGAGGTTAGAATTGCTTTGTTTTCATAATACCATAAAAATATAACCTTAAGATCCTACCAACTATTAGACTCTGGGGAATCTATTACATAGTAATTTTTTATTTGTTGTAATTTTAATATAGAAATACCTTTTCATCGATTTCATGGATCTTTTTACTGACTGAAATTTGGCAAATGGGTTATTAATTATTCTCATTTCAAGGCTGTTAAAATTTAATTGGAGAATTACAGCACAGACTGTGCAAAACAAGGTTTATACAGAAATATTCCCACTGTCCCTATCATTTTTAGTTTCCAGGCCTAGTAGACAGAATTCTAAATTATACTCACATCTCCCCTACTTTTCCACCCAGCCCACACCCCAAAGTTTCCAGACCAATTTTAATGAGTTGCTTGAATTCAGTCAAGGTTAGAAGACCCTGGGGGTAGGATAGGCAACAGAAAGATTATGAAACCAGTCAGGACAACCTTTTGAGGTGTTTTCAACTTGAAATAATTTCTTTAGTCAGATTTTTATATGAGCTTTGTCAACCTGTTTTTTGTTTTTTTTTCTAATTTGGACTCCAGGTGTATTCATTTACATATAGAAATATAAGTGCTTATTTAATTTTTAGCAAATTCAATAGAGCATTTTCAAGAATTTTTATTTGTTAACTTGATATTACCATCCAGAGGTATGAAAATATACATTGAACAAACAGACACACAAACAGAAACATAACTTACTAATTTGGCTCATATATCTCTTTTGTTATGGTTGTCTTTTGGTTTTCCATCATTTCATTACTTTTTTTTCTTTTTACAGCTTTTAAGATCTCCCCTGGGATTGGTGTTGCCTATAATATGCAAGCTTGTTCATGGAAACACATGCACACACAGATAATAAGTTGGTTATTTTTTTTCTATTCAACCTCACAGACCCCCTGAAATCTTTCCATGGGTTAAGATCTGGTCTAGACAGTTTCAGTCATTCACATATTAACATTTTTGGCTAACTTAAAAGGTGCCTATATAATGTTTCCATAATCATAATTGTTGTTAACTCTTAACCCTTGATTACGTGGTTTTGGACTGAGAACTGAGTTGAGAAGGCTGATGCAGTTATGGGCTCAGGGTCAACTTTGGCAGGTGAGCTGGGGAAGGAAAGATGAGAGTCCTAACATGCTCTATTGAAATGTTAGGCTCACTTAACAGGGAAGCTTCTAGGTGTGCCAGGCCACTTGAGAGAAATTCTAGGTATCACGGCTGTTTAACAGAGTCTCCATTGTCTGAGACACAACAATTTTGAGAGCTGAGCCATACACTCAGACAGGACCTGAGCTAAAGTCACAGGGGCATGACCACAAGTGGGCAGGAGGGGAGGCCCCCAGTGACCACATCCAGAGTGTGTTTGTAGTAGCCAATGGGGTGAAAATTGTCCTATATGCATTTCCTCCTTCCTCATTCACAAACAGCTGGAAGGAAGCCTGAGGGGATGGGATTTTTACAGCACTGGTGCCCAGTCTGGTATGCTGAAAGGGTGGGCCTAGAGAGTGAGAAAGATTCAGGTTGGGAGTGTTTGAGGAGAACATAAAGGGGTCAGGCAATGGAAT
Source organism: Cabassous unicinctus (assembly GCA_029593785.1). NCBI lineage: Eukaryota > Metazoa > Chordata > Mammalia > Cingulata > Chlamyphoridae > Cabassous > Cabassous unicinctus. The sequence goes on from JAQZBX010059906.1 coordinate 9,216, forward strand.
AAAAGGAGGGGGCCCAAAAAAGGCAATATACAGGGAACCTAAGAAATGCACCTACCTGTTCTTTGGTGTTGGGTTGTGGGAAGATAAGCATAACCTTGAGATGAGAGTGGTCTAGTGAGAGTTCTCTTTTTGAATTATTGCAACTTCTTTAGTATTTCCACAGCTGGAGAACTTTAACTCTGAGTTGTAGGTGTTACACTGATATTTAAGGTTATAGGGAATTACCAGGATAAACAGAAAGAGTAAAGCACTTTAAAACTTAGGAACAACAAATTAACTTTAAAAACAAATGTGACTGTGGCAAGAGTTTGCAATTTAGGCCCTAATTTCCTTGTGAGCATTTTAAAGATAAAGCTATTTTAGAAATAATATATAAGAAAACCAACATATTGAGATTATTAACAATAGACCATAGCAGAAGTTTTAGTTTGTTTGTTTCTCCTTTATATTTTTACTAGTGTTTGTTAGTCCTGGTCCAATGAGGCTCAAAGACAGAAGAAAATTGAAGCAGAGAAGTTTATTAGATCACCAGCATGGTAGGGGTTCTGTAATGAGACTTCAGACTGCCTGCCCAGGTTTGGGATTGCCTCATTTGAGCTGGTGTAACTTGGTGGGTTTACAGAAAGGGTGCATAGATGTGGCACACATATATAGGGTGGAAGATTATTAACTTTTGCCCTTTTGGGAGGAGGTCTTGGGGAGGGGAAGATGGATATTTTGGAATGTCAAACCAGACATTTGATAATCTTGGCTAATCCATGGTTTGTTTTGAGATTTGTACATCCTGTTGCATAAGGGATGGGGTGGGGCTTTTGCCACATCTGTTATCAGAGCAGGGGAGACCTATCAGCACTGACCAGGGTCATGGGGGATAATTTTGACAAATGGGACTAACAGGCAGAATATAATTTACAGACTTGCCTTGCTTTCCTTTTAAATTTCCATTTTTTTTCTTTGATATGTAGCTGACTGTGTGTAAATTTTAATTTAATTTTATTTTTAAAGAAGCTTTGGATTACATTAAATATGCATCAAAATTAAGGGGGATTCCCATATACCCCACACCCTCCCCCTCCCACTCTTATCTCCATTAGTAACATCTTTCCTTAGTGTGCTACATTTGTCACAATTGACGAACACATATTGAAGTATTGTTACTAACCATGACAAATAGTTTATATTATAGTTTATAGTTTACACCTTGCATTTTTCTATGTTTTGACAATGTGTATGATGCCTATACCCACCACTGCGTTGTCATTCAGAACAATTCCAATGTCCCAAAAATGCCCCATGTTACACTTATTCTTCCCTCTCCCTCCCCTCAGAAGTTCTGGTGACCACTGCCTTTATATCTTTGCTACAAGCACTAATGGAGTGGCAAGAATCTCTAGAGTACATATATGTACTTTTAGAGTGGCTTCAGAACAAAACAATGTACCTGATAAGGAAAGTTGGTTGTGTTTATGACATATTTTTAAAATACTTAAATCCATGACTAATAATGTTCTATTAATGTCTAATATGCAGAAAACATTGTCAAATTTTATAAATTTGACAATGAATGTTTATACAGCCTTTAAATATTTATATGAAAATTTTACCCATAAAATTTAATTACCATAATTTTTGAAAATCTTTTTAATTTTAACAACTCTTTAAACATTTTCTATGCAATTTACATCAAATGAACTTTATTTTTAGCACTTCACTTTTTTCAAGGTGAAAGAACAGATCTTTTGCAATCATTTGAAATAAAAAGATATTGATGGATATAGGATGACGGAATACCTGAATATAACTTGTTTCACTCCCTGTTGCCAGGATACAAAGGAGTGAATTATATGTAAATTAAAAGGAAATGAGATGAAAACTTCTCTTAGTGAAAAATTCTGTGTTTGGTGGTTGAGAATAACTTTTTGAAGCAATGAAGTATGAAAACAATCTTCAACTGGTTGGTTGGACCTGCACAGAAGGAGCCCCGTGCTGTCCTCATGTCAACTTGCTTAATTAACATATTACAATTCCTACCCAGGGGTGGAGTTATCTGCTCCACCCCTTTTTTAAATTTTTTATTGTTCATAAAAATCAAGATTTTTCACAGTATATACCAATATTTGTAAAATGATATATAAGTACATATGCATATATGTGCATTTTCTTACATAAATGTTATTTTATATATATATATTTTAAAAGTGCTTAAATTACATAATTATTACTCAGAAATTACAGGGATTCCCATGTTCCCCACCTCCCTGATGAAAGATATTGGTATATTCCCCTTTTTTGTTCACGCAAAGTATGTGCAAGTGTGATTTCCTAAACAGACTAATCATGCAATTATATAACTAGCTATGTATGTTTATCCATATGCATAAAAGGTAATGCATAATCAAAGCAAATGCTAAGTAGTAACTTAGATATTAAAGCTAGAATGAAACTGCAGCACAGGGAGTCAGGTCTGAGTAGCTTTAGACCATCTTTGACTCCTGTCTGCAGTCATAACCAATGTAAGTTCTGTCTAACTCTCATGTTAAGGCTTTTTCATCTGATTATCCCCAAAGGCCCAGCTTTGGGGCCTAAGAATATGCTTTATGGTTTGATTTTGAAAAAATGAAATGTTAAAGTTGTTAGGTTTGAATATTATGTTCTTTTAAAAGTGACACAGGGAAGCAGATGTGCCTCAAGCAATTGGGATTGCATCTACCATATGAGAGGACCTGGGTTTGATCCCCAGAGCCTCCTGGTAAAGGCCATGCCAAGCCTGTGCATTGAGCCAGGCCCATGTGGGGAGCAATGCAGCAAGATGATAATGCAACAGAAAGTACCCCATACTCTCCATCTCTCACATTTCTCTATTTATAACATCTTTAGTGTGGTACATTTCCTACAATTGATGAAAGAATATTTAAGTATTGCTGCAAACCAAGGTCTATAGTTTACATTATGGTTTACACTTTGTACTGTACAATTTTAAAGGTTTTGGCAAAATGTATAATGGCCTGTATCCATCTTTGCAATATCATGCAGAACAATTCCAGTGTCCCCAAAATGCCCCATGTTACACCTTTACTTCCTCTTCCTCCCCTCAGAACCTCTGGAGAACACAATTTTTATATCAATATTACAACTTCTTTCATTACTAAAATAATAACTCTGTTTTGATCCATTGTTGCATTCTACCTTTATGTCTGTTCATTCCTCAATCTTGAAGATTTTGGAATAGTGATGCCCACTCTGTTTCAGATTGAGAGGGATCTTAGATCCCATGGGAAGATGGATGGAACTGTGTTGCTTGCAGTTGTAGTTACTCTCTGTTCTTTTGGGAGGGGTATTATCCATCACCACCATTTTGTTTGTTTTCTTGGGTGAGTCGGCTGAACTGAAGAGTAGGTGTTGGCTGCAACTCTGATGATATTCAGGGTTCAACTGGCATATGAACAGCCAGAAGATATAAGATTCTGGGACATATATTTAATGGCTATAGTGCTAATTATAGGTTCAATAAAAGGGGCAGAAAAACCATATATAGGGAAATTATAAATGAGTCTAAATCTATAGTATTGGGGAGATAGCTTAATTCCAAGTTAAGGCCGACCAATAGGGTGATGATTTCCTGGATTGTCTGCCCTGCCTATAGTGTCCAGATGTCTCTAGAGCCCTTGGGAGCACCCCTGCATCATTTACTCTGACAGTCAGTGAGATCCTGCTGAGTCATGCATAAGCATAATCTCTGGATAGACATCCGGACCCACTTTGAAATCTATTAGCCATAAAAACTCAATTGAACTTAATATTTTCCCCTTTTGTTCAAGGAATTTTTCCAAATGCATTGTTAGTTGGTGCTTGTTAATAATCCATTTTTGTGGTGCCAGAGAGGCCTAACTTTGGAAGTCATGTCCCACAGTGTGGGGAGAGCAGTGAGTTTGTATGTTAAGTTTGTTTTAGAGAGAGGCCATAATTGAGTATCAAGTTGGTTTTCAGGAGATAACTCTCAGGCAATATATATTACTAGGGGTAATAGTCTGCCAATGGAGTGCTAATGCAAAGTAACAGAAATCTGTTGGCTTTTATAAAGGGTATTTATTTGGGGTAAATCTTACAGTTACAAGGCCATAAAATGTCCAACTCAAGGTTGATTTCTCACAAAAGTCAGTTGCCATGTGTTGAAGCAAGATGCTTGCTGCCCTCTCCCTGGTCCCTCCTTCCCCTCTCGGCTTCCATTTCTCTCTCTCCTGGCATAGGGCTCATTTCTTTCCAGACTTTCAGTATCAGTCTGAGCTGCTCTGGTCTCTTCCCAAAGTCAGCTGCAAACTATCAGGTTAATGGCTCATCTATCCTCAGCACCTCAAGATCAAAAATGACAGAGCTCTCTCTCTTCCCATGTGTCTCCTTGAGTGTCTGTTTATATCATACCCTGCAGGGTGTGGGGATTCAACCTGAGACATAACTTACTGATGTAGTCAAATAAAAAAAAAGCCCTCAAAATGATTTTAACAGGTGATCTAATCAAAGTCGCCTCCACTGAATTTAATGTAATAAAAGGGTATCATAACCAGAGTAACAGATTCATTTACAAATATGATCTTCTGGGGATTCTGAAATAATCTCAAACTGCCACACTAGACTAAGATTCAATTTTACAAGCATTGATATGAAGGGCCTGGTGAATTGGTTTGTCCTCTTTTGCTAGGCACTGCACAGGTACTGTAGAGATTCTTGCCACTCTATTAGAGAATGTAGCAGTACTCCCCAGGATGGGACCTTAATATTTTTTTATTACTATGTGGGTCTCTGCCCACTAAGATAACATCCTATGATGAAGTGAACACATTTATATTCCATAGAGGATGCTCCAGATGCATCCTTCCCAACATATCCCTCAACAATGATACCTTCCACCAGTGATCCTCCGTTCCCTTGATGTAACTTTCCGTAATCCAAAACCTCCTAATAAAGGAAGCCAAAAATATTTCTTGCATTGTGCCTTTCATCCCATAAGATATGTTATCTTTTATGTATGTTTACTATTTCTTCTGTATCTACTTACTTTTTTTCACATTATTTTCAAAGAAGCTTTAGGTTACAGAAAAGTCATATTGAAAATATAGGGGATTATAATATATTCCTACCCCCTCACATTTTCCCCTCTTAATAACATCCTACATGAGTATGTACATTTGTTCCAATTGAACAAATATTGAAGCATTGCTTCTCAACATGTTCAAGAGTTTATGTTATGGTTTACAGTTTGCACTGCACAATTTTATAGGTTTTGACAAAAAGTATAATGGCCTGTATTCATCATTGCAACATCATGCAAAACAATTTGAGTGCCCTACATGTGTCATATATTCCACCTATTCTTCTCGCTCCCTCCCCTTGGATCCTATGGCAAACACTAAGTTTCGTGTTTTCAAGAATAACATCCATAGTTATATGCATTAATATTGAGGGCTTGGCAAACTGGTTTGCCTTCTTCTATTAGGCATTGCCAATGTACACAAGAGATTCTTGCCCCTCTATTTGAGAATGTAGCAGGACTCTCCAGGATGGTAGTTTAATAGTTTGTTGTTTATTGTGTGGGTCTCCACCCACAGAGATAACACCCCATAACCACATGAGCACATTCATAGTCCATCAAATTATGCCCCAGTTGTACCCTTTCCCACCTATCTCCCAATCACTTACACCCTGCACCAGAGACTCTCTCTCACCATATTTGCCAAAACAATATTCCCACACTTGCAGTTTCAACCATAGACCTACAAATCCCCAGAGTTCACCTGTTCATTTCTCCAAACACCCCACCCCCAGTTCCATGAATAGTCCAGTCCAACCCACCAACCTGCTAACCATCATATTCCAGCACTCTCAACCCCACTCACAACCTTACTCTTGGAGCTGACTGAATGCTGTTCATCCAGGCAAATTACTTCCATGGATTCCCTCTCCCTTTGAGATGGCTGTGTGCTGGCTTGTGTGCCTTAACACCCAAGCTTCCCTTTCCCCCAGCCAACTGGGTTGCCCCTCTCTAGCTGCCCTTTCCAAGTGTCCCCACAGTCCTGAAGCTTCCCTTCTGCAATTTCTTGAGGAGAGCAGCCTCCCATTTCCTACTCTGCTTCTTCAATGTCCAAATTTTAGTTTTGCATTGTTATGATTTTTGATAAGGCTTTAAAAATTTTGTTGATAGTCCTATGAAATCATCCAACTTTGACCAAAAATATTACTTTTCTACCATCCTTCTGTACTCTTTATATTTGTAAAGGTTTTGTCCCACATTTTCTTCATTTTAATAACTAGTTATTTATAATAGGACAAATTACTTTCTTTTCCCTTAATAAAAAATAATTCTATATACTTTACATACCTAAATTACCAAAATGATTTTGGAAATTATCTCTAAACATTTTACTCCTTAAAATTGCCATAAAAATCCAACATGTCATGACAATGGCAATTCAGTTAAATGTGAACATATTTTTCTTTTTTCATTTTAAATACTTAGTAGATGCAACATTAGGATATTTGATCAGTAAATCTGTGTAAATTTAGGGAGCATGCACAAAAAACAAAACTGTCAGAAATGTTGCTTTTTTCAGTTTACTTTCAGTATTTCTTTACCTAGACCATGGCTCATTGCCACCTGAGCTCAGATGGAAGGTTGTCAAGGGCCTCCTCCCCTCCCACACACAGTGAGAACCTGGCAGGAATTCCTTGGGGGAAGGTTCCAAAGGAAAAAATGCTGGAGGAGGGGCCTCAACCTACCACCACCCCTTCTTAGGCAGTCCCCTGTTGGGCTTCTGCCATGCTTTCAGCTCTCTGAGCCCTGGACTGGAAACACTGACTTGGGTCATTTCCACTTCAACCTGGTGTTGTGATTCTGAACAGGTGATCCCAACTGAACCCCATTTATTCAGAAACACACTCTGACCATCTGCTGCCCACATGGGGCAAACATGGGTGGGATGGAGGAGGGGAGGACTGAGGCAGGTGGGGCCTCCAGGGGGAATCACTTTGGACCACAGAGAAACCCATTGTGATGCATCCTGAGCTTCACCCAGGGATTGACAGAAGGGTGGGGTGGGAATAGGAACCTGCAGCTTCAGAGGCCAGATGTGAGCAGAGGCACCCCAATCCTGCTCCTTCTGTGGGTCCTTTCTTCCCAAAGCCTTCCCTGTGGGGATGTTTTACCCAGCCGGGTCACTGCACTGAGGAATCAGGGCACCCCCGCGGTGATTCATCCAGAGGGCGAGAAGCAGGGAACGCCAGGAGCCTGGCACTTCCCACACTGCCCTGCACATGGTGGGCCTGCAGGTGGTGCCGCCCGCCCCAAATTGTGTGGGGTTTGGTTCCAGGATCCTGGCACTGCCAGGCCATGAGCACGCTGCTTGGTTTCGACGAGACCGCAGAGGAGGCCGCCGCGGCCCAGGGGCCGGTCAGTCAGAAGCTTTCTCTTCATGGATGTGGGGAAGGAGCCTTTGTCCTGGCTCCTCCGACAGCATTTTCTTAGATAGGGAGGGTGGTTTATTGCCTTCTCGTGCAGCAGTGTTGCAAAACTTACTTTACCAGAGTAATTTTCATTTAGTGGTTTGCCTAGAAATCCTGGCCTGCTGTAGGGTTTTGTAAGAATTCAGTATCATGCCTGTCATCAATTCTGACAGATTCAAAGAAGACAGAAGAGCATGGACACCACTGAGGTGCAGAGTATTGGAGCCTTCCAGTCAGGTAAGATGTGGACAGGCTCAAGGGGAAAGGGCAGAGTGGGGCCTCTAAACATACGCTTTTATTCATTTTTAAATCGTTCATTTTACCTATAGTGCCAGCATAGTTGGAGAAAATGTTGAAATATTTACAACTACATTGTTTTCATTTTAACTGTTACTCACAAAACCAAAATTCATTGTGCTTTTTAATATCCTGGCTTTAATCGAGGCAAGCTTGTCAATAAATATTTTTAAATAGACTTCTAAATTTCTCTTGTTTTTAATTGAGAAAATTGCCATGTTAGACAATTTCTCATGACCCAGTGATGATTTAGATTATTGTAAATTAATTTCAGTTTACTGAAATGCCTTTGTTTCACTGTGATTGATATGTATATAAAATATATAGATAGATCAATATTTAGAGGTGATACTTGCTCAAAATGAGAATGTAATAAATAAATTGTTGGTGTATTTAAGAGTCATATTTATTCATTAAA
>JAQZBX010059907.1:0-17424 GCA_029593785.1 Cabassous unicinctus
ATATCCATTGCGGGTGTTGTACCACATAGATGGGGAATGGTTGTGTGGGGTGTTGTTGGCGGTGTGGGTGGTGGGGAGCATGAGAATCCCTGTAGTTTCTGAGTAATATTTGGGTAATCTAGGCACCTTTATAAAATGTATATATATATATATATAACTAATAACATTTATGTAAACAAATGCACATATATGCATATGTATTTATATATCATTTTACAAAAAGAAAAAAAGAGACACTGGATTCACATTAAAGCAGATTTGAACAGCCAGAAGAAAGAACTAGTATGTAGAAGACAGTATATCTGAAATCAAACTGATAGTAGAACAGGTAGATAAAAAGATAGAAAAAATTTAGCAGGGACTTAGGGATTTAACTGATGACACAAAATGCACAAACATGCATTATAGACATCCCAGAAGGAGAAGAGAAGGGAAAGGGAACAGAAGAAGTGTTGAAGGAAATAATGGCTGAAAACTTCCCAATCCTCTTGAGGGAGATGGATGTACATGTCCAGGAAGCACAGTGCACCCCAAAAAGTATAAATCCCAATTCTATAAATCTTGGCCTACTCCAAGACATATACTTGTCAAAATGTTCAATGCTCAAGACAAATAGAAAATACTCAAGGCAGCAAGAGAAAAGAGAACCATCACATACAAGGGAAACACAATAAGATTAAATGCTGATTTCTCAATGAAACCATGGAGACAAGAAGACAGTGGCATGACATAGTCAAGGTACTAAAAGAAAAAAACTTCCAGGCACAAATTCTCTATCCAGCAAAGCTGGCATTCAAATATGGAGAGTTCAAAATATTCACAGATAAACAGAAATTAAGAGAATAGGCCAATAAGAAACCTGCACTTCAAGAAATACTAACGGAAGTTCTACAGGTTGAAAGGAAAAAACAGGAGAGAGACAATTGGAAGAGAGTGTAAGAACAACTAAAAGACAAAAAGAGAAATAAAAAAAAACTATGACATAGGTAAACCCAAAGAAAATATGGTTGATGTAAGAAATTCATTGAGAATAATAGCACTGAATGTTAATCAATTAAACTCACCAGTCAAGAGACACAGATTGTGAGAATGGATAAGGAATTATGACCCATTTATATGTTGTCTACAAGAAACCCACCTTACACACAGGGATTCAAGGAGTCTGAAAGTGAATGGCTGGAAAACAATTTCACACACAAACAATAGCCAAAAAAGGGCAGAAGTAGCTATCCTGATATCGGAAAAATAGACTTTAAATAAAAAACTATTGTAAGAAACAAAGATGGACACTATATATTAGTAAAAGGGGTAATCATAGAAGAAGAGAGAACATTCATAAATATTTATGCACCAAGTCAGGGTGCCTCAAAATACATGAGGCAAACACTGGGAAAACTAAGTGGAGAAATAAATGCCTCTACACTTATAGTGTGGGACTTTAATACACCATTATCACCATTAGATAGAGCATCTAGACAGAGAATGAATAAAGAAACAAAGACTCTGAATAATATGTTAGAGGTCCTGGACCTAATAGACATATACAGAATGCTACACCCAAATACAGCAGGATATATATTCTTCTCAAGAGCACATGGATCATACTCCAAGATACCCCACATGCTGGGCCACAGAAAAACTCTCAGTACATTCAGAAAGATTGAGATATGCAAAGTAATTTTGCTGACCACAGTGGAATGAAATTGGAAATCACTAAGGGCCCGAGAACTAGATTAGGCACAAAGATATGGAAGGTAAACAGTACACTCTTAGACAAAGAGTTGGTCAAGGAGGAAATCACAAAAGAAATCAGTAGCTATCTCGACTCAAATGAAAATGGCAACACAACAGATCAAAACCTATGGGGTGCAGGCAAAGCTGTACTGAGAGGGAAATTCATTACCATAAATGCATATATTAAAAAAGAAGATAGACTTAAATTTGAAGACCTAAATGCATACCTGGAGGAATTGGAAAAACAACAACAAACTATCCCCAAAAGAAGTAGAAAGAAAGAAATAACAAAGATTAGAGCAGAACTAAATGAAATAGAAAATAAGAAGGCACTAGAAAAAAATAAACAAAACCAAAAGCTGGTTCTTTGAGAATATCAATAAAATTGACAAAAACTTTGCCAGACTAACAAAGAAAAAGAGAGAGCAGATGCAAATACACAAAATAAGGAATGAGCAAGGGGATATCACTACTGACCCCGCCAAAATAAAGAATATCATAAGAGGATACTTTGAAAAGTTATGTGCAACAAGAGTGATAATTTAGAGGAAATGGACAAGTTTCTAGAAACTCACAAGCAGCCTACATTGATGAAAGAAGAAATTGATGATCTCAACTGTCCAATTACAGGTAAAGAGATAGACTCAGTCATCAAAAACCCCCCAACTAAGAAGAGCCCAGGACCAGATGGCTTCACAGCTGAATTCTACCAAACATTCTGGAAAGAGCTAACACCAATTCTGCTTAAGCTCTTCCAAAAAATAGAAGTAGAAGGAACATTGCCTAACTCATTCTATGATGCCAACATTACCCTAATACCGAAGCCCAACAAAGATACCACAAGAAAGGAAAATTACAGGCCAATTTCTATAATGAACCTACATGCTGAAATACTCAACAGAATACTTGCTAATCACATTCAACAACATATCAAAAGAATTATACACCATGACCAACTGGGATTCATCCCAGGTAAGCAAGGATGGTTCAACATAAGAAAATCAATCAATGTAATACACCACATAAACAGATTGAAAGAAAATTCACATGATCATCTCTATAGATGCATTCAATAAAAATACAGCACCCTTTCCTGATAAAAAACACTGCAAAAGATAAGACCAGAAGGAAACTTTCTGAACATGATAAAGGGTATATATGAAAAACCCAAAGCTAACACCATATTCAATAGTGAAATTCTAAAAGCCTTCCCTCTGAGATTGGGAACAACACAAAGATATCCACTATCACCACTACTATTTAACATTGTCTTAGAAGTTCTAGCTAGATCACTGAGGTAAGAAAAAGATATAAAAGGCATCCAAATTCGAAAAGAAGTAAAAATTTCATTATTTGCAGATGACACAACCCTATATGTAGAAAGCCCTGAGAAATCTACAACAAAGTTTCTAAAACTTATAAAGGAGTTCAGTGTCATCACAGGTATAAGATCAATGCTCAAACATCAGTAGCATTTCTGTATACCAATAATGAGCAATCTGAGGAGGAAATCAAGGAAAAAATACCATTTATAATAGTAACTAAAAGAATCAAATACCCGAATAAAGTTAACCAAAGATGTAAAGGACTTTTATACAGAAAACTACATAACAGTGTTAAAGGAAATCAAAGAACACTTAAATAAATGGAAGAATATTCCCTGTTCATGGATAGGAAGACTTAACATTATCAAGATATCTATCCTACCCAAACTAATCTACAGATTTAATGCAATCCCAATAAAAATCAACACTGTATTTTTTAAGGAATTGGAAAAACCAACTACAAAATTCATTTGTAAGGGTAAGGGCCCCCTGTATCACCAAAGACATATCAAAAAAGAAAAATGAAGTTGGATGTATGACACTACCTGACTTTAAAATATACTTCAAATCTGCAGTGGTGAAAACCACATGGTATTGGTACAAGGATAGACCCATTGACCAATGGAACCAAATTGAGTGTCCTGATATAAAGCCTTACATATACAGTCATCTGATATTGTACTAGGCCACCAAGCCCAGTCAGTTGGGAGAGAATGGTCCCTTCAACAAGTGGTGCATGGAGATCTGGATATCCATATCCAAAAGAATGAGAGAGGAATACCATCTCACACCTTATACAAAAATCAACTCAAGATGGATCAAAGATCTAATTATAAGAATCAAGACCATAAAGACCTTGGAAGATAATGTAGGGAAGCATCTACAGGACTTTGTAATAGGAAATGGTTTCATGAACTTCACACCCAAAGCACGAGCAGCAAAAGAAAAAATAGATAAATGGGATCTCCTCAAAATTGAAACTTTTGCACCTCAAAGGATGTTATCAAGAAAGTAAAAAGGCAGCCTACCCAATGGGAGAAAATATTTGGCAACCATATATCTGATAGGAGCCTTATAGTCTGCATATGTAAATCCTACAACTCATAAATAAAAAGACTGACAACCCACTTAAAAAATGGGCAAGTGACCTGAAAAGACACTTCTCCAAAGAAGAAATACAAATGGCTGAAAAGCACATGAAAATATTCTTGACATCTCTAGCTATTAGAGAAATGCAAATCAAAACTACATTGAGATGCCATCCTACACCCATTGGAATGGTGGCTCTTAAGAAAACAGCAGACTGTAAGTGTTGGAAAGGATGTGGAGGAATGGGAACCCTCATCCACTCCTGGTGGGATTGTGGAATAGTCCAGCCACTGTGCAGGACAGTTTGGCATTTCCTCAAAAGTAACTATAGATCTTCCATATGATCCAGTGATTCCACTCTTGATTATATACCCAGAAGAACTGAAAGCAAAGAAACAAACAGATATATACACACCAATGTTCATAGCAGCATTGTTCACTGTCGCCAAAAGTTGGAATCAATGCGGATGCCCATCAACAGATGAATGGATAAACAAAATGTATTACATGCATAGAGTGGAATATTACTCAGCTGTAAGAAGGAATAAAGTGCTAACACACAGAATAACATGGGTCAATCTGGAAGACCTTATGTTGAGTGAAGCAACCCAGGCTTTGAAGGATGAACAGTACTTGACCTCACTGAGGTGAATTAAAGAGTTTGAGAAGTCTCTGGAACTCTTGTTCTCACTCTCCCAGACCCCACTTCCTTGCAGGGAATCTGCCATCACACACCCATTTGGAGCAGGGGGCTGGATCTCCACCTAGTTTGTCCACCTGAGGGTGAGGTATGTGTGCCCCTTCCAGTCACTGAGGTAAGCAACCCCCAATTATTCCTGACTTCCATCTCTGTCCAGTACCCTCCTAGATTACTCAGAGCACTTCCTGTGGAGGGAGATGTCTGCTCTACTCTCAGTTGGATATGATTCACCTGGAATTTTACCCCTGATTAATATTTTGGAAGTAGAGGAGGGGAGTGCTTTCCAGCAGCGGGAAGGTTTAATAATGATTACTTGTTTTGGCTTCTTTGTGTCCCTGGCCCTCATTCTTCTGGGAGTTGGCAAGCAGTGTCCTGGTTTGCTGTGCCAGAAAGCAGATCCCCATGGCAGCCTCTGGCTATTTTTGTTGTTGTTTTAGTGATAGCTAAGATTTATATGTCTAACCCATGGGCCATGTTCCCACAATCCCCTTTGTTTTTGGCATGGTTTATTTTCCTTTTCATTTGTCTCTAAGAATTTTCTGATTTCCCTTGTAGGTGGATTTCAGAAAATTATCATATTGGTTGTGTATTTTCCACTTATTTGTACAATCCTAGTATTCCTTCTGTTATTGATTTTAATATCATTCTGTTGTGGTAGGAGACAAAACTTTGTGTAATTTCAGTCTTTTAAAATTTATTGTCTACTGCCCTAACATATGGTCTAGCCTGGAGAATGATCCATGGGCACTTTAGAAGAATGCATATTCTACATCTGTTGAGTGGTGTTCTATATGTGTCTCTTAGGTGTATTTTGTTTATACTATTGTTCAAAACCTCAGTTTCCTTACTAATATTCTGTCTTGATCAATCCATTATTGAAAGTGGTGTTTGAAGTCTCCATCTACTGTTATATAACTGTTTGTTTCTTATTCAGTTTTGCCCATGCTGTTTCATGTATTTTGTGGCTCTTGGCCTAGAGTTTGATGATTGTTATACATTCTTGGTGTGTTGACCCTTTTATTAATATATTGTGTCCTCCATTTTCTTTTGTTGTAGTTTTTTACTTCAAGGCTATTTTTTCTGATATTAGTATAGACACCCAGCTCTCCTCTAGTTACTCTTTGCATGGAATATTTTTATTCATAGACAAACTTTCAACCTATTTGTTTCTTTGGATCTAAAGTGAGTTTTTTAAAAAAGTAACATAGATGTTACAAGTTTATTTTTAAATCCATTGTTCCAATATGTGTGTTTTCATTGGTGAGTTTAATTTACTTTTGAAACAATTACTGAAAAGGGAGGATTTATTTAGCCATTTTTAATTCATTTCTTGTACATCTTATGCTTTTAACCTCTCATTTCCTCCATTGCTGCCTTCTTTGAATATAGTTGATCTTTTGTAGTGAAACAGTTTGATCCCATTCTTATTTCTTTTTCTCCAAATTTTTTAGGTATTTCATTTGTGGGGTTATGCTAGAATTTATTTTTAACATCACAAATCAATAATAACCTCCTTTGAATTGACATGAACTTACCTTCAATTTCAACACGAATAATAAGAAACTAAAAGTTAAGAGCTGTTAGATAAAATACTTATGAGCAAAATTTAATTCAGAAATACATTACATTTTAAGACATATAACTGAAAATACCTTTAAAGCTAATTGATCCTGAAAATACTTGCACATTTAAAGGCAATGACTTGATTTTGTCAAGATTATGGAAGTTGTTCCCTTCCAGAACAAGAACTTACTATAGGCATAAAAATCAATAATCAGATGCAGAATGAAGATAGAAAGGGACAGGTGCAGTAGAGCTAGTAAGAATGAAGACCCATATTTAACAGTGGGAGAAGTACAGAACCAGGAAATATCCAGAAGAAGCTGCCGTATTTTTGAGCATTTTAGAGAAATAACAGGAGAGACAGTTCTGTGAGGTTGAGAAAGGTCTTTGGAATCATAATACTGCCTACAAATTTGAGAATAAAAGCCATATAAAATGACCAGTAGAAAAAATACTTATATTAATTGACATACAAAGTTAATATGGGGCAGAAAAGCAATAAGTGCAGAGTAACAGCACTACAAAGAAATGAAAGATCTTCCTCTCAATTTACTTTGTGATGTACTTTTTCAAAAACAAGGTATAAGGCATTAAGAAAATGAAGTAAGATATGAAAAGACATCAGATAATTACTCAAAATTGAAGGGACAGAAATCAGGAAAGAATATGGAAAAATTACTTCATAAATGTAATGTAAGTTGGAAGAAACACAGTGAATGGTAATGCCTTATAAGAAACAGAAGTTGAAAAGAGAAAAAAAAATTTCAAGAGAATTTAACAAATATTTTAAAAGATTTCAGAAAAAGTCTCAAAAGTTAATGATAGATATGGAAGGGCCAATATGTAAATAACTGAAGTGCCTGAAAGAAAAACTCAAAGCAGAGATGTGAAAAAAAAAATTAACATTTTTTCTGGAAATATAAGGTATGCTTTGAAGCTGCATATTGTATGTGCACACTGAGCCCTGACTTAGATTGAGTAATGGCCATATATATTCTAGTAAAATTGATGGGCTTTAAAGAAAAAGAAAAATACTTTTTGCATTTAGAAAACAGCATGTGGCATAATAGAATCTTAGAATCTCATCAAGGTTTTTGAAAACAATGAATTGTGTCAGAGGAAAATGGAATAATATATTAGTGGAAAGAAACTGTGAGTCATTAGTTTTATACCCAGTGAAATTGACTTGCAAGTTTAAAAGGCATTGAAGTCCCAAGTTTTACAATTAGACCATGGGTAATATTGTTCCCATGTTCCCTTCCAGATGAGTGAGCAGAGTTCAGTAAAGGAAGTGTTTAGAAAGACATTGGCCTGCACGGATGAAGGATGGTGGTGTGGGATGTTGTTGGAGTGTGGGAGATGGGGAACATGGGAATCCTTGTAATTTCTGAGTAATATTTAGGTAATCTAAGCACCTTTAAAAAATATATATATAAAATAACATTTATGTAAACAAATGCACATATATGCATATGTATTTATATATCATTTTACAAATATTAGTATGTATTGTGAAAAATTAGATTTTTACGCACAATAAAAAAAAGAAAAAAGAATATCCTTATGCAGACAGTTCATGAGTGGGTCTTTGCAAATGAGGCAGTGTGGTCTGAAAGCTTGTGCAATGGTTTCTAACTCCTCTGTGCCCTTGGCACATCCACTGAACCAATCTGTCCAAACCATGGTTTGTGAGACTGAGATGAAAATGTTTTCTGTTACTTTTAATCCTTCTTGGTTTATGGATAATAAAGAGAAAAAAGATTTTTATGAATAAAAAAAAAGACAAAAAAAAAGACATTGGCCTGAGGACAAATGGTAAGTATTAAATTTGCAGTTATTTTTTCACCTATGACTAAATGAGGGTTGTATGAGAGAGGGAGTGTCCTTAGTGGAAGCCATTAGGGAGACAGACATGATAATTCATGAAGCTCTAACTTTGTTTACAGTGCTTATCTGTATATGTGTTTATTTTATTGATAAATATTAAGAAAAACATTTAGGAGATAAATATTGTTTAATATTAATAACATCTAACATTAAAAAGTAAAGCCTATTTCTAAAACTCACTCTAAAACTATCAAACTAAAACCCAAACTTTCACTAAATTGGCTGATTAGAGAATGAATATAAGGGGTTGTGTACTGAGGCATCTCCATTTCTTTGGTAGTGTGCCTTCTTTCACTCTCCAAACACCAGCTCCTCTGAGGCTCAAGCTGAGCCCTTCAGGTCATGCATGGTCTTTGTAGCTGTCAATACTAGGATCTGCAACACAGTCACAAGTTCTGGAATCTGGGGAAGCACAGAGATGAATGGAGGAGGAAGCTATACATGGTGACCCTGCAGGTACGTAGAGCCCTCTTCTCCAAACTAAGGAGCCATTTGATGAATGACTGAGCAACCTAGGGCCTTGTATGGAAAGGGTTTTTGTCCACTTGGGAACCAGTTCTCAGGACATCCTTCACTTCCTGTGCCTATTTTTATCAGCTAGTTATTTCTACTTGCATGTTCACATAAAATAGCAGGTACCATAATGTTCCCCTTAGTTTTCCTGAATTTTCTGAAGTGCCAAAAAGAAAGCTAGAAAAGCAGTGGATTCTATATGCACTTGTTTTCCTTCCCGTCTTCTTCTGACTTGCTCCATATTTCTTCATCTTTCCTTTAATCTCTTTTTACTTCCCAAATCTCTTCTCTTGAACCTAGTACAGGATAATTCTGGAGCCAGACTTGCTCTGGAACAGTGTTGACAGCTGGGGGAGGAAAGGAAGAAAACATTTATGCATGTCCAAGTGACCCAATGCAGGAAAACACCTGTGTGGTCAGAGGAAGGTTCACAGGGAGGGGCATGAGTAGTTTGGGGGACAGAGCAGACCTGTCTTACCAGAGCTGTTGGTTCTGAGAGGAGCAGAGAGCCCACAGCCCTGTGATCCAGAGACTCTGTGGTGGACCTGGTTCATTCCAGGAGACCAGGCAGCAGGAGTGTGAGAGCCAGTGTGTGCAAGCCAGTCAGTAGCCCTTTCACACAAGTCCTCCGGAACCCTGCCAGGCCTTGTAAAGTATTGTGGGACAGCTGGAGAACAAGCTCCCTCAAATGGGAGCAAATTCAGATTTTATTCCTAATCATGGGATTTTGGATTTGGGTGAAGAGTGGAGGGTAGAAGTGTGTTCAAGGATATGCATCCCACTGCACCTCTACAGACACACAGTCAAACCACCTCCCCTGCCCCCCACATTCACAAGCACACCTCACAGACTTACACATAGACACTCCCCAGTCCTTGTGCACAGAATCCATGCCACCTTAAGGGAACACTGATGCTTATAAGACCTGTAGTTTACCTGGAAAATCACTTTCTTTAACCATACCCCAATCCTCATTTCTTCCAGGAGGTGGAACCAGAATGACTCTCCAGACAAGGCCAGCAAGAATGCTCTGATTTGTTGTGCAGATTTTTCCTCAACAATGAGTGATTCCAGAATATGTGCTGTTTTTGCTTGCTTTTAGAGTCATGCACAATTACAGAAATAAAAACACTCTGAAGATCAGATCATGATGTGTAGTGTCTACTGTGGTACTTTGTTCTCTTCATGCCTTTATAAAACCGATGGGAAACAGTTCAAGGGCCCCATAAGCAAGTGTAGGGACATCTGTGGAAGACACATGCTTTCCTTGGACATACATCTCTCAAGTCCATTTTGCTTTGTGAATACAGAATTCTTAATCAATGGATTAAAAAAATGCTGCTGAGGAAAAGACCCCTACCATGTAAGTTTATAATCTGCTGTTGCCTTTTATGGATGCCCTTTTGAATCAGTGTTTAGTTTGATGATGACCCCACTTCATTCTTTCCTCTCCTAGAAAATTGGATATATCAGATATAATGGTACATGATTGGATATCCTTATCTGAAGTCAGTGGAAAGAGAAAGAAATAAAAACGGAACATTTATATCTTAGACAAACAGTAGGAACCTCACCTCATCTTTTCAGTCATTAGGAAGCTCCACCATCATTTGTAGCTTGACCCTGGCATTTGACCCTGGCAGTTGTCCTGAGTAGATTTGAAATATCACCTGAGAATTGCACACAGTCACACACACATTCATAATCACACCACCTGTGCATACCCCAAAACACCAAGCAGATAATCCCATAGCACTTAGAAGGAACAGAGATACAAAGGCTGTAGAACTTGGTCATAGGTCTTTACCTAGAAAATCAGTTTCTTTAACCACATCGCAAATCCTCATTCCCACCAGGAAGCAGGGACTAGTATGGCTTTCCAGACTAAAGCCAACAGATTTGAAATCATCTAGATTTTTTCCCTCAAAAGTGAGTGATTCCATAATATGTACTGTTTTTGCTTTCACCTGAGGTCACCTGCAATTACATAAAAGAAGACACTATGAGGGTTAATGCTGTGTAGTGTTTGCTCAGATCTCAGATTCCAGAAAACCATGTAGGAAATATCAGTAAAGACAAAGACCACAAGAATAATTATAGAGGGTACCTACATGAGCTTTTCCTGTCCATTTGGTGGCCATTACAAAAGTCTTAATCCAAGGAAGAAAAATTGTTTCTGAGGAAAAGGCTCCCTACTGTACAGTCTATAAGCTGAGGCTGCTTCTTGTATCAGGTGTATGTTATTAGGAGTCCTCTCTCCAACCTTTCTCCTCCCAAAAGATGGTTGCTAACATCTGTAATGTACATGGTCATGTTTTCATATTTGTATTTAATTGATAAAAAAAGAATGAATCCAAGAAAGGAACATATCTATCTTAGTCAAAAATAGGTGACTTTACCTTGGCATTAGATATGTCCTCCTCATCTACCCTGTCACTCAGAAGCTCCTCTAACATGTCCTCCAAGGCAGCTAAGGGACATAGAAACTGTCAGTAAATTGGGGGTGCACCTCACACATTACTCAGGGAACTTTACTTGACTTTGACACTATGGGGCTAGAGTGTATGGAATTTGTTGGTTAACAAGCATGGACTAAGGTGCTATTGAGCCTTCCTTCATGGCAGAAAGAGACAAGGAGAGAGGAGCAGGAAAGAAATAAGAAATAGACTTTTTGATTTTGCAGTTAAAGACAATTCATATTAATGTAAAATAGTCAGCAAATGGTACTGTGGTGCTGTGCTACACTGAGTCAATGATAGAATCCTATTTCTCTTCCTGCCCATTTTGAAGCCCAGGTAAATTGCTAGTATCTTTTTTATATCATCCAAGACCATTTCTTCTGACATTGCATTTTTCTCATGTTATATAGGAGTTTTAAAAATTATTGAGGTAACATTTAAATAACATAAAATTTGCCATTTCAACCATTTTTATGCATATAATTCAGTGGGATTAATTACATTTACCATATTGTGTTACCATCACTACCATCCATTACTAAAACTTTTTCATCACCCATACATAAACTCCATATATAGTACTCCATTCCCCCTGACCCAGTAACTTCAAACCTGCTTAGAAGTCTTTCTGAATTTGCTTATTCTGGAAATATAAGAGGAATCATACAATATTTGTCCTTTTGAGTCTATCTTATTTCACTTAGCATAATGTTTTCAAGGTTCATTCATGTAGTAGCATGTATTAGAACTTCATTACTTTTTATGGCTGAATAATATTCTATTATATGTATAGGACACACTTGGATTGTTTCAACTGTTTCAATAATGCTTCTAGAAACATTGGTGTGCAAGCAATTGTTTGTGTCTCTAATTTCAATTCTAATATACCTATTAGTGGGGTTATAGGTCATATGGTAATTCTTTAAGTTTTTGAGGAACTGCTATGCTGTTTCCATAGTGGCTGTAAAATTTTTCCTTCCCACCAGCAATGTATGAGGGTTCCATTTTATTCACATCCTAACACTTGTTATTTTCCTTTTATCTTTTTTTATTGGCTGTCTTAGTGTAATTCATCTTCATTTGCATTTCCCTAATGAATAATGACTTTGAATATCTTTTGATGTGCTTTTTGGTATTTGGTATATCCTCTGGAGAATTATCTATTCAAGTCCTTTGCCCATTTTTAATTGGGTTGTTTTTCTTTTTGTTGTTGAATTGTAGGTGTTCTTTATACATACTGGCTATTAAACCCTTACTTGAAATATGATTTGCAACTATTTTTGTAGGTTCTTTTCACTTTCTTGATAATGTCCTTTGATTCACAAAACTTTCGGCTTTTGATGAAGTTCACTTCTAATTTTTCTCATTGTTTTACATGCATTTATGTACCTCAGTTTTTCCACTTGAGCAGTAGGATAGTAAATCAACCATTGCATATATCTATGAATGAGTTAATGTATGTAAAGTGTGCAGTATAAATACTCAAGAAGGTTAATCAAAGGTGCAATGTCTTGCCTTGAGATCTCACAACTTAATAAGGCTCAGAGCTGAATTCACAACGCCTGGGAGTGGGAACTCCAAGGTCAGTTCCCTATCCATGAAATACAGCTACTTTGCCAATAAAAACCACTTTATTTTAATCCTTTCCCAGTTTTGAATGAATCAGACAAAGGTTTGAAAAAATCCTGTTGGTGACTGCTTGAGTGGGGAAGATTGTTCTCCTGAATGAACTAGTTACCTGACAATTCAACAGATAATTTGTGTCCCAAAACCTATGAAATCATATCACCTTGTATTATTTTTTATCTTAAATTTAAGTTTCTCTCAGAAATGGCATAGAGGGTTGTGAGCCAATGCCCATATGGGCAAAATCTATGATAAGGTGGAATGGTGTAGTTGTGCAGTTGTTGGGCATGACAGTGGTACAGTGATGCTATTGGGATGGGTGGTGCTGGCTTGTGAAGTAGGTAGCTTAGGGGGCTGGGTTGCACTGTCCTTGGAACTGGGGAGAGGGTCAGGGGAGGGAGCAGGTCAACTCTAGGGATTTGCAGGTAATGTGCTTAAAACTACAATGCTGGGAATGTTCTTTTGGCAAGTACAGAAGGGGGAGGATTACTGGTTTAGGGTGTTGCTTAAGTGGGCCTGTGGGACCCAGAGTACCTGGGGCAGACTCCTAGGGAGTCTGTGAGTGTTCATCCTGTCAGTGTTTTGTATCCTTGGATAGAGACCCACACAATGAACAGAAAGATATTGGACTCCCATCCTGGGCAGTCCTGCTGTGTTCTTAAATAGAGGAGTTGGAGTCTCTTTAGAGAAAAAGCAGTCCCTAATAGAGGAACACAGGCCACTATGTCAAGTCCTCAGTGTTGTTGTAAGTAACTATGAATCTTGTTCTTCAATGAACGAAGCTTGGTAGTTGCCATGGGTCCTGAGGGGAGGGGGAAAGAGGAATAGAGTAGATGGAACATGGGGCATTTTGGGGGCATTGGTATTGTTCTACATGATCTTGCAATGATGGATACAGGCCGTGTAAATTTCATCAAAATTTATGAAAGTTTATGGTCCAAATTGTATACTATAATGTAAATCATTGACCATGGTTAGTAGCAATGTTTCAATATTTGCACATCAATTATAACAATTGTTCTATCCACATGTAAAGTGTTATTAATAGGGGAAACAGGAAAAGAGAGGGATATTGGATATATGAGAATCCCCTATATTCTCTATGTGACTTTAACCTAAAGCTTCTTTGAAGATAAAATTTTTATTTCTAAACTTTTTGTACTTTATTTGTTATTTTTTAAACTATCATTATTGTTTCATTTTCTTATTAATTTTATTCAGTTATTTTGTTGACTTCATTATGATTCAGTTTTTGGATCATAGAAGGTTACAACTCTGGTAGGTGAGGATCAGTAGTGCAGGGTGTCGGTGATGGGGGATTCATGGGAGGAGGTTCACCTGGGACCATATATGTATGGCATATGAATGAGTTCAAGTGTTCCTGGGGCATTGTCACAGTGGGTGAAGAGCCACACAATATCTGAAAGAATATTGAATTCCCATCCTGGGGAGTTCTGCCACATTCTCATTCATATATCTATGAATGAGTTAATGTATGTAAAGTGTGCAGTATAAATACTCAAGGTTAATCAAAGGTGCAATGTCTTGCCTTGAGATCTCACAACTTAATAAGGCTCAGAGCTGAATTCACGCCTGGGAGTGGGAACTCCAAGGTCAGTGCCCTATCCATGAAATACAGCTACTTTGCCAATAAAAACCACTTTATTTTAATCCTTTCCCAGTTTTGAATGAATCCCCCAAGTACAGGGCCAGTGACAAGTGAAAGAGGATGTACCGTTGATGGGCCCTTGATATTGATGACTGTACTTATGAACCATTTCTTTTGAAATTGAAGCAGCTTAACATTATAGGCCACCTCAGAGATACCTCCTGAGAGCCTCCTTGTTGTTCAAATATGGCCTCTTTGTAAGCAAAAGTCAGCATATAAATGCATTACCTTCCCACTGGCATGGGAGATGACTCCCAGGGAAGAGGCTCCCTGACGCCAAGGGATTACTACCAAGCACCAACTAGCAATTCAATTGGCAAAAGACCTTGACCAAAAATGGGAAAGGTAAAGACAAATGAGTTTATATGGTTGAGACTTCAAGGTGAGTTGGGAGGTCATTTCAGAGGTTATACTTATGTGCATCTCAGCAGGATCTCATTGACTGCCACAGTAAATATTGCCTCAAATAGCAAGGCTCCTTAGGCCTCTGGAGACATCCAGACACTATAGGCAGGACTGACACCTCAGGAGTTTGGTGCCCTGGCCCTGGGCCCTAAATTGGAATTTATGCTTCCCAGTGTGACAGAATTGGCCTCAGTTGTGATTTCCCTACATGTGACTCTCCGGCCAATTCTATTTGAACCTATAGTTAGTACTAGAGTTGATAGGTTTATGTCCAAGAGACTTAAACTTTTGGGCTTTCCATGTGTTATTTAGGCCCTGAATCTCAACAGATTGCAACACCTACTCTCCAGTTCATTGTATCACCAAGAACAACTAACAAGAAGATGATGAACACTGACCATCGCAAGGAACAGAGTGTCTACAACTACAAGCAAGATAGTCCCACCCATCTGTCCCATGGGATTTAAGCCCCTTCTCAATTAGAGGCAGAGTGGGCATCACCATCCCAGAGTCATCAGGATTGGGGAATGAACAATGGACTAGAGTAGACTCACTGTTATTCTACTATAGACTTAATGTGATTCTAGTAATGGAACAAATTTTATCATTGATGTGGAGGCAGTGGCCCCCAGAGGTTCTTAGGGAAGGAAGAAGGAAAAATCCTTGTGATATGGGGGCATTTGCAGGGCATTGGAATTGTGCTTAGTGATGTTGCAATGTCAGATACAAGCCATATATATCTTGTGTGGGAGAGAATTTAAACTATAATAGAAACTAAAATCCACACTTAATGGCTATGCTCCAATATGCATTCATCATTTGTAACAAATGTACCACACTAATGAGGGATGTTGTTAATGTGGGAAAGTGTGGGAGGGGGAGGGTGTGGAGCATATGGGAATCCCCTATATTCATTATAAGATATTTATGTAATCTAAATTTTCTTAATATAATTAAAAACAAATTTAAGTGTGTTAAAGTGATAAATTGTCAAGTCATGGAAATATTGTAGCTTAACTTTTTGAAACAGCTCTAGATTAAAAATCAGAATCGAGCAAGGCTCCAAGTGATGTCAACACATAAAATGGAAAGTCCTTCCTCCTACTGTGTGGGTGAGGAGGGAAAGGTTGGGGGTTGGAGGAGATGTTTTGAAATTTATTTTTTATTGGGCTTACTCATGAAAAGCAGATTAAGGGGTGCTTGAAAGGGGGATTTAAATATTTATTAATGGATAATTATCAAAAAGCTCTATAATTAAATGGAAAAATTCCAAGAAAAAAGAGTAATACAATAAATATTGATCAAAGTTCTAATCCTCTTGACTTAAATTTGAAGAAGCAAAAAAGAAAAGGAAGAGAAAAATTCCAGTAAAAACAAGAATTTTCACAATAAAGTTTGTGGTAACTAAATTGGGGAAAGAAAATAGAATTAGACCTGTCCTAAAACAAGAAATATTTCCTTAGAACAATACATTTAGAGATAGATGGACATTTAATCCCAGAAACAGGCTGTCTAATCCAGTATGACTGGTATTCTTATAAAAGAGGAAAAGGGACAAAGACACAGACAGACACACTGGGGAGAAGGCTTTGTGAAGATGGAGGCTGAAATTGGAGTTACTCACATCTAGTGGTGGTCACCAGATTTTGCCAGGTATCACAAGAATCTAGGAAAAGACCAAGAAGGATTCCTCCATGTGAGCCTTTGCCGAGAGCATAGCCCTGTGACACCTTCATTTCAGACTTCTAGCCTCTAGAACTGTGAGAGAATAAATTTCTGTTATTTTAAGAGGCCAAGATTTTGGTACTTTTATGATAGTCCTAGAAAACTACAGTACCTTTCCTGTTATGGAATGCAACAGAACAAAAGACCATCCATGCTGATTTACCCCAGATTTCTTCAACTAATAAATCCAATAGGTTGTTGATCAGATATAAGTACTGCTTAATATAAATGATGGTATCTTTTCTCCAATAGTAACCCAAATGAGAAGAGTAGTTGGGCAGGTGAGGGAGGAAACAGGTAATTCTCTATTGTCCTAAAAGGAGAACTTTCCATGGCCCCCAGCTTGATACAAAAAGCAGAAAAATATACATGAGAATAATAACAAAAATAGAGAACAGGTTCACACCTCTGAATGTCAACTTGGAGTAGAACTGAAAAAAGATTAGGAAGTAAATTAAGAAAAATATGACCATTCCATTGGAAGAGCAACATTCTAAAGGCAATTATGAGCAGCACTTCAGACTTAACATTTTTGGAGAATATTTGGAATAAAAAGAAGAACTTTCCTCCCTGCAACCACCTCTGGGTAGGCACATAAATGAGTGAATATAGATAAAGGCCTTAGAAAAATGGTGGTGCAACATGAATGCTATATGAAAGTTCAATTAATACTTCTGAAAGGTATGATAAAACTTAATAGTTGTTAAATCCAGAGGCAGAGCCTGGAGG
>JAQZBX010059908.1:0-17423 GCA_029593785.1 Cabassous unicinctus
TGAATATAAAAGGTAAGACAAAGAACAGAGTGGAAGTAGTCTTTGAGAAGCAGCTTTGATGTTGGAAAGAAGGCCCCAGGAGAAGAGAAGCGAACCGTTCGCCTAATCGCCTACAGCTGACCTTGTGGAGGAAACAGGAGCTAAGCCCGGAGAGAAACGCAGCCCCGGGAAGAGAGGAATCCAAGAAGCCTGAACCCTGGGCAAATGTCTGCAGCTGTCTTGCTCCAACATGTGACATTGGACTTTGGTGAGGGAAGAAACTTATGCTTTATGGCCTGGTATCTGTGGACTTCTACCCCCAAAAAAATACCCTTTATAAAGACCAACTCATTTTTGGTATTTCACATAAGCACCCCTTTGGCTGACTAGTACACCATTTTTGGTATTTCACATTAGCACCCCTTTGGCTGACTAATACAGCATCCAAGTTGGAACTGACTTCCTCCTATATGAATTTATTTCCCATTTTATAATACTGACAGGTGTAAAACATATTTCTGCTTAAAATTTTTGTCCTAAATGTTAACACTTTAAGGTGACATCTATTCCATATATTGAAATTTTCCATTTTTCCTTTTGAAAAATAAGAATAGGTTGTATAACTTAGTTATATTAAATTTTTAGTTAAAAAATCTTGATTCAGAAGTCAAGAATGGTATATATGTAATGATGAGAAATGCAATGAAATTTTTATTTTTTAATGACACTATTTTCACTCTTTTCTCTTTTTGTTGAAATAAGCCATTGACCATTCACTTATGTTTGATTATGTTCCAGGCTAGATTTCTAATTGGCATTCTTCATTTCCTATCCATCCTTATTCAAACTCTTTGGATGATGGTCTCCTTTCTTTAACCCCAAGTTGCTCTAAATCTATTTAATTAGGGAAGTAGAAAGAAACATCCTGGTATAATCACAAAAGCTGATTCAACCTACCACTTTCCTGAGAAATGCTATTTTAAAACCTTTTCTTATTCTTCAGACTACTCTCTTTGATTTATCCTCCTTTTCACCTTCAAAGTTTGTGTCTTTCTCTTCATCTGCCTCTGTCAGCACAGCACTGTCACCAGAATCTGTATCATCATTCTTTGTCCCAACCCGTATGTCTAGGTCTGACCTCTGCCTTCCTCATGTCTTGGTTTTTGTTAAGCATTTCAGGATCAAATTAAATTTCATGACAGTAGCCCTACGGTATTTAAAGTAAAAAATTACCTGGTTGGGAGGTACATAATTTTGAGCAACATTTCAATTTCACAGCAATCTATAAATGATTTTTGTAGCATGTTATTGTCCCCTGAAGAAAATAAAATATTTCCATAATCATTAAATAATTTACCCCTACAAGAGACTCTCAGAGAGAAATAAGAGAATTATTGTGCTGAGAGGGCTCATTAAAGTCCACTTCCAGTACTGTGGGTGGGACTCCTGTCTCAGAAAGACTTCCATTCTCAAATGGAAGGGTGATTCCAAATCCTGTATGTCAACATTTCAGTATGTTCTGTTATATTGACCCTCAACAGTAGAGTACATGCTCCATGTGCAATTTTGTACTAGACCTTAGTTTAGGAAATGAGGAATTAGAAGGCTCACAACTGGAACTTTGTACCATGGTACAAAAATATTTGTACCATTGGTTGCTGTAATATCTGTGACTGTGAAACAGACTTTCTCATAATTAATTGTGTTGTTATTATCACAGCAGATGGGGAAAGAATTATGTTTTAGGGTTGCTGCCGTAGGTAAAATAGAGAGAAAATGAATATATCTTGGGGGACTGATGGTGGTTCAATACCAGTAAAAGCAGTATTGTTTTCTATCATTAACACAATCATTACTGTGATACAATGGAGTGACAGTTTGAGATTATTTTTGTGAATCCCCAAGAGAAAGATTATGTTTGTAAACGAATCTATTCTTCTGGTGTGATACACTTTGATTGTATTAAAATCAGTGAGAGGTCTCTAAGTTTACTTGATAAAATCAATTTAAGGCTTTTGATTCAACTATGTCAGTAAGGCGTGACTCAGGTTGAGTCTCCGCCCCCTTGGTGGGCTGATATAAACCGACACTCACTCAAGAAGACACACCAGAAGAGAGAGAGCGCTATCATTTTTGATCCTGGGGCCCCAGGGAGAGATGAGCCATTCACATGATAGTTTGCAGCTGACCTTGGGAAGAGAGCCAAGACTGATATAGAAGGCCCAGAAAGAAGGAGCCTTATACCAAGAGAGAGAGAAAGCCCTGAGAGACAAGCCTTATGCCAGCCTGCAGCTGAGAGAATGGAAGCCCAGAGGGGAAGGGCAAACTCTTGCAGAGATCAGCGACCATCTTGTTTCAACATATGGCAACTGACTTTGGTGAGAAAGCAACCTTGAGTTGGACTTTTTAGGGCCTTGTACCTCTAAGCTTTTACCTCAAATAAATACCTTTTATACAACAGATTTCTGGTACTTTGCATCAGCACCCCTTTGTCAGACTAATACAAATGGATAAACCCCTTTCTCAGTAAATTTTGCCCAACCCACCTTGCTTTTCTGATGTCATCATCTACTATATCCCCTCACTTATATTCTTCCAGTCAAGCTCCAACTTGCTGTTCTTGAGACTCACCAGGAATATTTATGCCTTAAGCTCTTGCTTCTCTTCCTGGAATGCTCTTCACTAACATATACCTATACTTGGCTCCCTCACATCTCTCAGATTTTATTTAAGTATCACTTTCTCAGTGAGGCCTTTTATGAGAACCCTAGGCAATATGTCAATCACCCCTGGCTCACATATATGTAACCCCCTCCCCATACCCAGCTTAATTGTTCTTCTTAGTGCTCATCACAATCTAACACAGGATGTAATTTACTCATTTATCATGTTTATTGTCTCTCTATTCCTCCAGAAGGTAAGCCCCAACAGAGCAGGGATTTCTGTCAACCAGACATCTCCCTTTTAATGTTAGTAATCTGTTCAAGAAAATTCCATGTTCTGTGTGAAAATGCTAACTAGGAGCCTATTTCTTATTATTATAAGTGGAAAAAAATATGATTCATTACATGTCAATCCCAAATCCATAATCACTTTCCTAATATGTAGCTAAAACATAGGAACATGGGAAAACATTTCTATATAAATAAACAGCTACCATGTTAGAATATAAAATGCTTGAAAAAATGCTTTTCTGTGCTCCAAACAGTTAATCTAATTGCTAACAGACAGTTGCCCAATATGCAGGAACATAGTTCTTGTTAGAGCCAGAGGCACTCCAGATATACATTCCCCATGTTGACACTCACCATCATTTTTAAAATGTCCACTGTGATTCTGATATTTTGCAATTGCATTCATAGTATAAGTTGAAACTTTTAGTGCACATTGTTTTGTTTAAAAACTTGCATTTAGATTTCAGGGGAATAAATATATTACTTCTAAACACTTTCATTCCTAAATATTGATTCTAAACAATATTTGTTTAACAATAGGTAATTTCTGTGAAGTCTGAGTGTTAAAAGCCTAGCAATATTCTACCCATAATACATTAACCAGAGAAAAATCCCATGGTGTATGCCAGGATTTTCTTCACTGCTCTACCTACAGCTCTTAGAATCACACTTGGCACAGAGTTAGATGCACAGTAAATATTTGATGAATAAAGTAACTACATTTAGGGTTTACTAGGCTCTGGCATCTGGACCAAATGGCCATGATGCAGACCCCCACTGTAGATCTGTACGAAGTCTACTTTACAACACACAAGAATATGCCAGGAAGATAGTGAGCTCTGCAAACCACAGCTTGTTGATGAGATGTGACCCATGGCAAGTGACAGCCTTCAGGGTTCAGTTTCTTCCTTTTTATAGAAGAACAGAGGAACCATTTCAACTTAAACATGTAAAATGGAAACAAAAATATTATTTCTTTGATAGGGATGTTGACTGCATTCAATGAAGATTGGATTTAAATAACATAGTATAGTATATGACAAATGGTTAGTGCCCAATAAATAGTAGCTATTTTTGTTATTATTATTATTTTCATTATGTTTAATATATGCATGATGATGCATTAGTCCACCTAAACTAAATTTCCAGTTTAATATTTGCTACTGTTGAGCCTAGAATGCAGTTGAATGGTAGCTTTATAAATATTTTTGGAGATTTCTGAAAATTGTTTCCAAAACGAATGAGTATGTAGGCATGCATTTTGTTGTGGTGGTATCATTAAATTATTTTAAAGAAATACTCTTCAGCAGAGAAACATAAACCCCCAGACCTAGGAAATTCCTGTTGAACCTTCAACAGAATTATAAATAGTTTGGTTTATTCATTTTTGAATTTCTCCTGCTCGTCATTAATTTGAATAATTAAGCATGAACCATACAAAATTTTCAAACAAGGAAATTCTTTGATCTTGGGGCATGTCTTGATTCAATCCTTATTTCTTTTTATTTTGCTTTTAGAGAGGGTTACTTTTTTTTTTTCCTCTCCTACCTCTCACTTTCCAAATTTAGAGTTTAATGCCCTTCTTTTGTTGGAAAAATGTTGTTTCTAGGTAGGGCTGATGATATGTGTGCTTTAACCTTTTCATATTTTATTACAGTGAGAGGTATGTCAATAGCAAAGAATAACTATATGAAGAACAATCCCAAAGCATTATTTAGGAAATGTCCAGAAACACAGGAGGATGAAGGGGAGATACTTGACATCATCAATATCAATGAACATGTATTATATTTATACTCAGAAGTTCTTTAAGTGCAATAAACATCATTAAAATTATTTTTTAGAAAACCCTTTTCTTTTGGAGAAACACAAGGGAAAATTTCAAAGCTTTAGTTGTTAAGACTGTCCTCTCTTCACTGGAACTGATGACTGGACCTTATCAGCTCATCATTTGATTGCAGTCTATGATGACATCCTTTGACTACTGGGCTCTATTTAGGATAGCATCTGAAAATACATGAGCACATGTAAAGGGAAGAGTCTCCTTTTCTTTCCTGGGAAATATGATGTTGATGTTGAGAGTGTAGATTTATGTTGTGGTAGTACTATTGAAGAGCATTCCAGGAGGAAAGGGAGAGGGAGGACAACTTAACAAATCATTAAACAAACAAACAAACAAAAAAACAGTGTTGGTAAGATATTAAACTGAGAGAAAAAATAGTTGATTGTGCACATTTGTTTTAGCATAAATATTGATAATGATACTATGCTAGTTACTGCACAAAATATTTTAAACTGAAAGCCAAAGAATCATGTAAAAGTGGGGTGGTCATTACTTTTCAATAAGAATAAGAATCTATTAAGCATTTATTTATTAAAAATAGGGAGCAGATGTAGCTCAAGTGGTTGAGCGCCTGCTTTCCATGTACAAAGTCCCGAGTTCAATACCCAGTACGTCCTAAAAACAAACAAACAAATGAAAAAAACAAACTCTCATTGGGGAGTGGATGTAGCTCAGTGGTTGAGTGCCTCCTTTCCATGTATGAGGTCCTGGGTTCAATCCCTAGTACCCCCTAAAAGAAAGAAAAAGTAAATGTGGGGGACATCTGGGAATATGGAGGATTAGAGAGATACAGGGCTTGCTTCTCTTCCAGAAAACTAGCTAGAGGACAGGGAAAACCTGTCTGGAACAACTATTTTAGGGCTCAGGTGACCATGGGAGGGCTCAGCAGTGCCCAGAAGAGAAGTGAAGAGAAGTGAAGAGGAGATTCTGTAGTGAGGATCTTGGGTAACTTTGCCGCTGCTGCTCCTGGCACCCAACCCTAATTCTCAGAAGAGACAGCTTCAGGTCTCTGAATAGCCTGCCAGGAGGGGAATCTTTCTGGACATTACTTTGGCACTGGCCCCCTGGACATGGTTCCAGTGAATGCACACCCTTAGGGTTTGATCAGAGAGGTTTGCTGAAGAGTGTCATCTGCTGGTAGTACAGAAAAATGCACCCCAGGAAATAAAATAAAAGAGTCTTTTTGGTACCCTTCTTGAAGTCCCTTGTAAACTGCTCTGCACCCCATTAGTGGGTCCCTGGCCCTGTTTTGATCAAACAGGGCAATTTTAGAGACTTAGAATAAGTTGAACCAGGAATCAAAGAAGAACCATAATAGATAGCCACTCAACATTAAAACCTTAAGCAAGAGAGAGAAACTGATCATCAGAGTAAACTCACCATCCTAACCAGATGCCTAGACATCAGCAAAAAATTACAACCCATTCTCAAAAACAGGAAGATGTGGCACAGTCAAAGGAACAAATCAAAATGCTAGATGAGACACAGCATTTGAAACACCTAATCAGTGATGTTCAAACAAATCTAAATTGACTCAAGGAGTTGAAGGACAAAATAGCTAAAGAGAAAAAGGACATAAAGAAGACACTGGGTGAACACAAAGAAGAATTTGAATGCTCCAACAGAAATAAGAGAGCTTGTGGGAATGAAAGACACAATGGATGATATTAAAAATACCTTACAGGCATCTGACAATAGATTTGAAATGGCAGATGAAAGAATTGGCAAATTAGAAAACAGAGCAGCTGAAATTGAAAAGACAGAATAGAGAAAAGAATGAAAAAAATTGAGCAGGGACTGAGGGAATTGGGTGATAACACAAAGCACACCAATATATATGTCATGGGATTTCCGAAGGAGAAAATAAGGGGAAAGGGGCAGAAAAATAGAAATTAAGGAAGTTCCTAAAAAGAAGGCTGGCTTTACAAAAAATATTAGAGTTCTGCAGCCTGAAAGGAAAAATACAGGAGAGAGAGGCTTGGAGGAGAGTGGAGAAATGAAGATTATCAGAAAGGGTAACCAAAGGATAAAAAGACAGACAAAAATCAGATATGACATGTGAAAGCCAAACGATTAAATGGTCAAAGTAAATAATTCCTTTACAGTAATAACATTGAATGATTATGGATTAAATTTCCCAATCAAAAGACATAGGTTGACATAATGGATAAAAAAAATATGAGCCATCCATATGCTGTCTACAAGAGACTGACCTTAGACCCGAGGATACAAATAGGCTGAAAGTGAAAGGTTGGAAAAAGGTATTTCAGGCCGTTAGTAACCAAAAAGACTAATATCAGACAAAACATAATTTAAATGCAAAACATGTTATAAGAGATGCAGAAGGCCATTATATATTAATAAAAGGGGCAATCCACCAGGAAGAAATAACCGTCATAAATATCTATGTTCCAATAAACTTGAGGCAAACTCTGGCAAAACTGAAGGGAGAAATTGATGTCTTGACAATACACCATTCATATCAATAGATACAAAACTAGACAGAGGATCATGAAGGAAACAGAGAACTTGAACAATATAATAAATGGGCTAGACCTAACAGACATATCCAGGACACAGCACCCTAAATCAGCAGGTATACATTCTTCTCAAGTGCTCATGGATCTTTCTCCAGGATAGACCACATGTTGAGTCATAAAAGAGGCCTCAATAAGTTTAAAAAGATAGATATTATACAAAACACTTACTCTGATCATAATGGAATGAAACTGGAAATCAATAATAGGTAGGAATAAGGAACATTCACAAATATATGAAGGCTAAACAACCCTCTCTTAACAAGCAGTGGGTCAAAGAAGACATTGCAAGGAAAATTAGTAAATATCTCAAAATGAATGAAAATGAGAATACAACTTATCAAAACTTATGGGATGTAGTGAAAGCAGTGCTGATAGGGAACTTTATAGCCCAAAACACCTATAAAAGGAAGAAAGAGCCAAAATCAAAGGCCTAACTGAACACCTGGAGGAACTAGGAGAAGAGCAGCAAACTAATCCCAAAGCAAGCAGAAGGAAAGGAAGAACAAAGATTAGAGCAGAAATAAATGAAATTTAGTACAAAAAGCAATAAAGAGATTCAACAAAACCAAAAGCTGGTTTTTTTAGAAGACCAATAAAACAGATAAACCCTTAGCTAGACTAACAAAGAAAAAAGAGAGAAGATGCAAGTAAATAAAATCAGAAATGAAAGGAGGGGTCATTACTTGTGACACCATAGAAATAAAAAGAATCAGAAGATGATATGATGAAAAACTGTATACCAAAAAATAGACAACCTAGATGAAAGAGACAAATTTCCAGAAATGCACAAATAACGTACTTTAACTCTAGAAGAAATACTAGGCCTTAACAGACCAATTACAAATAAAGATATTGACTCAGTTATCAAAAATCTTCCAACAAAGAAAATAATTCCAGGACCAGTTGACTTCACAGGTGAATTCTACCAAGAATTTCAAGAAAAATTAATACCAATCCTGCTCAAACACTTCCAAAAAATTGAAGAGAAAGGAAAATTATCAACTCATTTTTTGATGCCAATATCATCCTAATACTAAAGCCAGATAAAGAAACTACAAGAATAGAAAATTACAGACTGTATTAATCAGCCAAAGAGGTGCTGATGCAAAATACCAAAAAATTGGTTGGCTTTTGTAAAGGGTGTTTATTTGGGGGTAGAAGCTTACAGTTACAAGGCCATAAAGCATAAGTTCCTTCCCTCACCAAAGTCTGTTGCCACATGTTGGAGGAAGATGGCTGCTGACATCTGCAAGGGTTCAAGTTTCCTAGCTTCCTCTCTTCCTGGGCTCATTTCTCTCCGGGCTCAGCTGCTCTGCTTTCTCCACAAGGCCAGCTGTAGATGATCAGGTGAATGGCTCATCTCTCTTCCCGGGGCCTCTGCCGTGTTTAATGGAGACTTCTCTTCTTCCTCATGTATCTGCTTCTCTGTATGTTTACTTCCCAGGCTCCAGGATCAAAACTCCCACTCTCTTCTCTGCTGTGTAGTTTTCTTTGTGAGTCCCCGCCCACCAAGTGAGCGGGGACTCAGCATCCTACTGATGTGGCCCAATCAAAGCCCTAATCATAATTTAATCACACCCAGAGGAACAGACCAGTTTACGGACATAATCCAATATCTATTTTTGGAATTCATAAACAATGCCAAACTGCTACACAGACAAATCTTTCTAATGAATATAGATGCAAAAATGCTCAACAAAATACTTGCAAATTGAATCCCACAGCATATTAAAATAATTATACACCATAATCAAGTGGGATTTATTCCTGGTATGCAAGGATGGTTCAACAGAAGAAAATAGCACAATATACCACATTAACAAATCAAGGGGAAAATAAAACATGGTTATCTCTATTGATGCAGAAAAGGCCTCTGACAAAATCCAGCATCCTTTCTTGATAAAAACATTTTGAAAGATAGGAATAGAAGGAAAATTATTTATCATGATATAGGTTGTATATGAAAAACCCACAGCCAACATCATAGTCAATGGGGAAAAGTTAAAAGCTTTCCCTTAAGGTCACGAACAAGACAAGGATGCCCACTGTCACCATTGTTATTCAACATTGTGCTAGAAGCTCTAACTAGAGCAATTAGGCAAGAAAAAGAAACAAAAGGCATCCAAATTGGAAAAGATGGAGTAAAACTCTCACTATTGGAAGATGACATAATCTTATATTTAGAAAATTCTGAAATATCTATGACAAACCTACTAGAGTTCAGCAAAGTGACAGGATACAAAATCAACATGCAAAAATCAGTAGTTTTTTTTTTACACTACTAATGAACAATCTGAGGAGAAATCAAGAAAAAAAAATCCATTTACAATAACAACAAAAAGAACCAAATATCTAGGAATTAATTTAACCAGGGAGGTAAAAGACCTATTTTCAAAAAACTACAAAGCAGTGCTAAAAGAAATCAAAGAAAACCTAAACTAATGGAAGGAAATTTCATGTTCATGGATTGGGAGACTAAATATTCTTAAGATATCAATTCTACCCAAATTGATTTACAGATTCAATGCAATCCCAATCAAAATTCTAACAGCCTACTTTGCAGAAATAGAAAAGTCAATTACCAAATTTATTTAGAAGGGGAAAAATAAATAGCAAATATCAAAAAATATCCTAAAAAAGAAGAGTGAATTCAGAAGATGCATGCCTCTTGACCTTAAAGCATATTGCAAAGCTACAGTGGTCAAAACAACATATTATTGGCATAAAGATAGACATAAAGATCAGTAGAATAGATATCAGTTAACAGTCAACTGATTTTTGGCAAGCCTGCCAACAAGTCCACTTTACTGGGACAGACATGTCTTCAACAAATGGTGCTGAGAAAACTGGATTTCCATAACCGTGGGAATGAAAGAGAACCTCTATCTCACTGCCTATACAAGAATCAACTCAAAATGGATCAAAGGATAAACAAAAAAGCCAAGACCATACAACTCCTAGAAGATAATGTAGGAACGCTTCTTTAAGATTTGGTGGCAAGAAGTGGGTTCTTAAACCTCATACCCAAAACAGGAACAATGAAAGAAAAATCGATAAATGGGGCTTCCTCAAAATTAAACACTTTTGTACCTCAAAGAACTTTGCCAAGAGGGTGAAAAGGCAGCCTACTCAATGGGAGAAAATATGTGGAAATCACATATCTGATAAGATTTTAATATCCATAATATCTAAAGAGATCCTACAACTCAAAGACAAAAAGACAAACGACCTGGTTAAAAAATGGGCAAAAGACTTGAATAGACATTTTTCCAAAGAGGAAATACAAATGGCGAAAAAACACACGAAAAGATGTTCGACATCACTGGCAATTAGGGAAATGCAAATCCAAGCTACAATGAGATATCATTTCACAACCATTAGAATGGCCACTCTTTAAAAAACCAAGAAACTACAAGTGTTGGAAAGGAAGTGAAGAAATAGGAACACTTATTCACTCATCATGGGAATGTAGACTGGTACAGCCACTGTGGAAGACTGTTTGGCAGCTCCTAAGGATGTTAAATATGGACTTGCCATGTGATCTGGCAATACCACTACTAGGTATATACTCAGAAGAACTGAGAGCAGGGAAATGAACAGACATCTACATACCAATGTTCATAGTGGCATTATTCACAATTTTTAAAAGATGGAAACAACCCAGATGTCCATCAATTAATGAATGAATAAACAAAGTGTGAAATATACATACAATGGAATATTATTCAGCTATAAGAAGAAATGAAGTCATGAAACATATGACAACATGGATGAACCTTGAGGACATTATGTTGAGTGAAGCAAGGTGAACACAAAAGGACAAATACTGTATCATTTCACTATTATGAGCTAGATACAATGAGCAAATTCATGAAGTTAATAACTAGAATATAGGTCACCAGAAGATAGAATGAAGATAGAGAAGGGAAAAGGTGGTTTGGAAATGTATGGAAATGGATAGAAATGTTGAAAGCACATTATAGTGTCTCTAATTAGCAGCACTAATATATAGGTGTGATAGTGGCTGAAAGGGAAAGTCTAAGGTCATGTATATCACTAGAAGGAAAGCTAAAAAAGGAAAGCTAAAATATGAGGGAGCAGATGTGGCTCAAGCTGTTGGGCACCTGCTTCCCACATGGGAAGTCCCAGGTTTGGTTCCTGGTACCTCCTAAAGAAGATAAACAAACAATTTGTAGACAACAAGCAGACAACAAGCAAAAACAATGAGCAGAAAATGAGCAAAAAAAAAATCAGCAGGGAGCAGATGTGGCTCAAGCAGTTGAGCACCCACCTCCCACATGGGAGTTCCCTGGTTCAGTTCCCAGTGCCTCCTCTTAAAGAAAAAAAAAAAAAAAAAAAAAAACTGAACTTACAACGAATAGACAACAAGCATAAAACAATGAGCAGACAATGGTCAGACAATGAGCAGATGATGAGCAAAAGCAATGAGCAAGCAATGAGTGCAAACAATGAGCAAAAACAACAAGCAAAAATAGTGAGCAGACGAGGGAGCCCTCTTGGGGGGCGGGGGGAGAAAGCACTTCCTATTTAAAAAAAATGAAATATGGGACTGTATAGCATAGCAAAATCTCTTGTGGAAAATGAGTATGGTTAATATGAATGTTTTCTATGAAACAGAATAAGTGTACGTTAATGTTACAAGGTGTTTATAATAGGGTGGTATTTGGACAAAAATACAAAGCAAACTATGGACTGTAGTGTATAGTAATATATTAATATTCTTCCATCAATGGCAAAAAATGAAATATGCTAAGTGAAAGAAACTAGACACAAAGTACTATTTATTGTTTGACTCCATCTATACAAAATGTAAATACAAATACAATTATAGAACTGGAAATAGATTTACAGTTATGTATGGCAGGGGAAAGATAGAGGGATTGAGAGGTGACTAACAAGGGGTAGAGAGTTTTTCTTTTTTGGAGTAATGAAAATGCTCTAATTTTGATTGCAGTGATGAATGCACAACTCTGATTATATAAGCGCCACTGATTGTACACTGCAGAGCAGGAGTTCTTAACCTCTTTTCTTGCATGGACCCCTTTGCCAGCAGGTGAAAACCACAGACCCCTTACTAACTTTGCACTATATTGTGCATTATTTAATAAATATATCACACCCACACTAACAAGTCCCCACAAGAACAATGTTTTTTTGAATTTCGATTCAAGCTCATGGACCCCTGGCTAAGAACCCCTGCTTTAGATGGTATGAATATGTTTCAATAGAACTGATTTGTTTTTAAAAAAGAGTAAGTGTGAAGGATATCTTTGGTTTAGGGGTAGGGGCTTTTGTGTGTAGGCATGGCCCCTCACTCTGTTTTGTTGTCACCTTTGTTTTACACAAGATCTGGAGAGCAAGAGAGGTCTTTCAGACAGGAAATCATAAAGCAGTATGACGTCTAAAACAGAGGTTGTCTAACTATGGACTGTGGACAAATTCAGACTGCTGTCTGTTTTTATATGGCTTGTGAGCTGAAGATGGTTTTCACATTTTTAAATGATTGAAAAAAAGCTCACAGGAAGAGTAGTATTTTGCGACACATGAAAATTTTATAAAATTCAAATTTTAGCATCCATAAATAAATTTTTATTGGAACACAGCCATGCTCATTTCTTTTCATATTGTCCTTAGCAGCTTTTGTAATATAACAGTAGAGTAGTTTGCCATGGAGAACATATGGCCCAAGAAGCTACAACATTTGCTGTCTGGTCCTTTATGATGAAAAGTTTGCTGACCACTGGTCTAAAGGGATGCACAGCCTTTGAAACAGACTCTAGGAAGCTAGGGCTTCTCTCTGCCTGAATAGTCCCGATTTAGCATTCTCCATGCAATGGGACTGGTTCATATTTAATCAGGAAGAATTTGAGGTTCTGTAACTCAGTATGAAGTTGACCTTGCTTTTGGTGTTACAAATCTACCATGGTTACAGTAAAAGGATTCTTACCTGCCTTGGTTTCTGTGACTAGTCTCCATGTTCACCACAGTTTAAGAACCTAGGATTCTGGTTTTATTGCTGTGGATTTGAGACTTTGTCATGGAACCCTACCCACATTCCTGTGCACCCTGAGACAGGGGTTGTGTCTCAGTCTTAATTAGTCCTTTTTACATCTTTAACAGTTCCCCTATATCTTAATTCTGGTGGTTGGATCCATGCCACCTGCTGCCAGACTGCCATAATACAGCCTGCTGCCCTGCGTGAATTTTGGACAAATTGTCGTTAACTTCCTTTCACCTTTCTCCACTGTAGGGGCTTTCTCAGATGGCTTTTCTTAGTTTGGTGAACCTTTAATAGGACCCTCCAAGCCCTGTATTTGGTGATGTTTGGCTATTAGAAATAGCTGATAATCTGCTGTGAACCTTTTAGGAAAAATGCCCTTGTTGACATCAAAGCCACATGGACTGCTAGTGAGTTCAAGCCCCCATGCCAGTCCACTGAATAGCAGGCAAAGATGGAGAAGAGAAGGCTTGGGAGTCTGCACTCAGTGAAAGGACTGAACATAGATGTACTGAGAGATGGAGAACCTTTC
This sequence comes from Cabassous unicinctus, assembly GCA_029593785.1. NCBI lineage: Eukaryota > Metazoa > Chordata > Mammalia > Cingulata > Chlamyphoridae > Cabassous > Cabassous unicinctus. The sequence continues at coordinate 13,868 of JAQZBX010059908.1, forward strand.
CAGCCTTGCAGTAGGCCAATTAAAATTTTCCTGAGTCTAGAAGTTTGAGTAGTTTTGATAAATCTCCATTTGCCTGTTCCACACAGACAGAATTCACCACGGAAAAGGAACCAGGAAAGACTGTATCAAAGGCTGCTTCATCCAAGTCAGTTCACAGTCAGACTTTCTTTAAATTATTATAATAAGCAAGTTCTCTGGAAACCTGACCACTTGACTATTTCTAGGATTCAATATGTGTGGCCTCACTCTACAGTGTAGAGGGGAAAGAGTTAGGCACACTCAAGTTTGTATTCTGGCTCTGCCAATGCAAACTAGGTTAATTTACTTTAACTTCCCAATACTCAATTTTCTCATCTGTAAAATAAGGTAATACCTGCTTCATTATGAACATTAATGAAATATCATATGTAAAGTGACTAACACAAAGTAGGCACTAAATCAATGTTAATCTTGTTAATAAAATTATAACTTTGTCACTTTGTAGAACCAAGGGGAAAAAGGATTTTCTCCACCTTGGTCAGAATAATAGAGGAAGCAGTCTTTCCCTAGAGATTTTGCATATTTATGGGCGTGAGAAAGTCACATCACAGTCCCTAGAAAAACTAGGGAAGCCTGGATGAATGGTGAAACTAGAAGAAGGGAGAGTGAGGTACTGCCATACCATTTTCCTGACCCAGCTGGAGTTGGTATTACTTGAATTTGTCTGTGAGTCTCACACGTAAGTGTACTTCAGTTAAATAATATGAGAAAATGAAAGAAGAAAAGTCTTTATGTATAGCTCATTATGTCAAAATCCTTGCAACATATGAAATATTAAAATATTTAATAACATACAACAAAATATTCATAGACGTTCACTGTGTAGGATGCTTTCAAAAAAGCAGAAATAAACTGCATATTCAGTTTAGAGTATTAAGTGTATATCTGAATATTCTCTGAGCTCTGTAGTGTTTATGTGACTGTGCAAGTGTGCATGTCACTTTCTTTCTCATTTTTTTTTTATTTTTTAAAAGATTCTTAGATTACATAAATGTTACAGAGAATATATAGGATATTCCCATATGCCCTGCACCCCATAGCTCCCATGTTTTCCCACATTAGCTACATCTTTCATTAGTGTGGTACATTCATTGCAATTGGTAAACACATTTTGGAGAATTGCCACTAAGCATGGATTATAATTTACATTGTAGTTTATACTCTTTCCCACTCAATTCTGTAGGTTATGGAAAGATATATAATGGCCTGTATCTGTTGTTGTAATGACATTCAGGACGATTCCCAAGTCCTGAAAATGCCCCTGTATTGCACCTGTTTTTCCCCCTTTCTACTCTCAGAACCTCCAGTGGCCACTGTTTCCACATCAATAATATTTCTTCCATTGCTAGAATCACAATAAGTCTATAGCAGAATACTAGTAAGTCAACTTTAGTCCATAGTTCATTCCCCAATCCTGAGGATTCTGGGATGGTGATGCCCACTCCACCTTTAGTTGAGGCAGAGGGGCTTTGATCCCATAAGGCTCATAGATGGGACTCTCTTGCTTGCAGTTATAGACACTCGGTTCCTTGATATTTTGGTTATCCATCATCTCCTCCTTGTTAATTGTCCTGAGTGAATCCAATGAACTGGAGAATAGGTATTGCAACTCCATTGAGATTCAGGGCCCAGCTGGCACATGGACAGCCCAGAGATTTAAGTCTCTTGGACATCTATCTATCAACTTCAATACTAAATATAAGTTCAAATAGAAGGAGAGAAGAGCCATGCATAGGGAAACCACAACTGAGTCTAACTTTGTCACACTGGGGAGCATAAATTCCAAAGTAAGGTCCACTGGCAAGGTACCAAACTCCTGAGCTATCTGCCATGACTATAGTGTCTGGATGTTTCCAAAGGCCCCAGGATCCCTGCTATTTGGGGTAGTATCTACTTTGGCTGTCAAAGAGATCCTGCTGAGATGTGCATAAGCATTACTTCTGGAATGATCTCCCGACTCACTTTGAAGTCTTTTAGCCATGTAAACTCATTTATCTTTACTTTTTCCCCCTTGTGGTCAAGGTCTTTTTTTTTTCTTCCAGTTGCATTGCTTGTTGGTACTTTGTAGCAATCCCTTGGTGCCAGGGAGGCTCATCCCTGGGAGTCATGTCCCACACTGGGGGGAAGTTATTGTGTTTATATGCTGAGTTTGGCTTAGAGAGAGGTCAGCAAAAAAACTCCCAACTAAGAAGAGCCCGGACCAGATGGCTTCACAGGTGAATTCTACCAAACATTCTGGAAAGAACTAACACCAATCCTGCTTAATCTCTTCCAAAAAATAGAAGTAGAAGGAACATTGCCTAACTCATTCTATGATGCCAAAATTACCCTAATACCAAAGCCAAACAAAGATGCTACAAGAAAGGAAAATTACAGAGCAATCTCTCTAATGAACCTAGATGCTAAAACCCTCAACAAAATACTTGTTCATTGTATTCAACAACACATCAAATGAATTATACACCATGATCTAGTTTCATCACTGGTATGCAATGATGGTTCAATATAAGAAAATCAATCAATGTTATACACCACATAAACAGATAAAAAAAAGAATCACATGATCATCTCTATAGAGGCAGAAAAAGCATTTCACAAAATACAGCATCCTTTCCTGATAAAAACACTACAAAAGATAGGAATAGAAGAAAACTTCCTCAACATGATAAAGGGTATTTATGAAAAACCCACAGCTAACATCATATGTAACAGTGAAATCCTAAAAGCTTTCCCTCTAAGATCAGGAACAAGACAAGGATGCCCACTATCACCGCTCCTATATAACATTGTGTTAAAAGTACTTGCTCACGCACTGAGGCAAGAAAAAGATATGAAAGGCGTCCAAAGTGGAAAGAAAGAAGTAAAAATTTCACTATTTGCAGACATGATCCTATACATAGAAAGTCCTGAGAAATCTACAACAAAGCTTCTAGAACTTATAAATGAGTTCAGTAAAGTCCCAGGCTATAAGGCCAATGCTCAAAATCAGCAGCATTTCTGTACATCAATAATGATCACTCTGAGGAGGAAATCAAGAAAAAAAATACCATTTAGAATAGTAACTAAAAGAATCAAATACCTAGGAATAAATTTAACTAAAGATGAAAATGACTTATTTGCAGAAAACTACACAAAACTATTAAAGGAAATCAAAGAAGACTTAAATAAATGGAAGAATATTCCCTGTTTATGGATAGGAACATCACTAAGATGTCTATCCTACATAAACTAATCTACAGATTTAATGCAATCCCAATAAAAATCACCACAGAATTTTTTACTGAATTGGAAAAGCTAACTATGAAATTTATTTGGAAGGGAATTGTAACCGTTGGGGAATTTGATGTAATTATGAATTCCAAAAATATAATTGGATCATGCCTGTAATCTGATCTGTTAATCTGGGCATGATTGAATTATGATTAGGGCGTTGACTGGGCCATGTCAGTCAGTAGGGCGTTGAGCCCCACCCACCAGGGGGTGGGGAATTGAATGTAAAAGGCAAGGCAAAGAACAG
>JAQZBX010059909.1:0-17423 GCA_029593785.1 Cabassous unicinctus
ACAACTGTGAAAGTTCAAAAAAGAATTATGAGCAAGATTTAAAGTGAAACTACTATAAATTTTGCTTTGACATCCTATAAGCATCCTATTTCTCTCGCAAGATATAAAGCCTTCTCAAAATAGTTACCTTGTAACTTATAAGCTAAATATATACTGCATTCCAGAAGTAGTCATAGTTTAATCATAATGATTATTGTTGGTATAGACTATCGAGTCCTGAAAGAGGGTTATGTAGACAAGGGTATGAACCGGCACATCTTATTTCTGCAAACATTTAATTCTTCTCTTTGTTATATTTTCCAAGGTTTACATACTTTGAAAGACCATCGTTTATTGAGTTAGGCACTGTTCTAAATGCTTTCCTGGGTTAGCTTGTGCAGCCCTGACAACACCCCTTCTAGGCAGAGCCTGTTCCCATTTTACAGTCGGAACAGCGGAGGCACAGTGGGAGCCAGGAATGCAGTGGCTGCGGCTCACCAGCACAGACAGCTTTGAGCCCAGGTGCTCTGGCTGGGAGCCCACCCTCCTCACTGCAGCCCTGCCTGCCTGGCCCTCTCCTCTAAAATGGAACTACTCAATTCATTAGTTACTTTAAAACCAAAGTGGTGCTTTTTAATACAATTCATTAATATTTTGCTCCAGACTTGATGAAGGAAAAAAAAAAAAAAATCCCGAATGCTCGTAAAGCACTTAAAAGGCAGTGTAAAATTACATGCTCATCATGCTGCTTAGTTTCATTCAAGTGAACATTGTGTAGGAGCATGAAATCTGAAGTGAAACGTGTCTGTGGGGAACAATTGGGTAGCATTTCTGTAGAGAAGGCAAGATAAAAAATAAAGGCAGTTTGGAAGAACCCCCCGCAAATACGGAACAGGCCTAGAGATGAAGACAGACTCGGGCAGTGTGGGGTAGCGTAGCTCTAGGGGTTCACTGACAGCTGACTGCTGTCTGGGAATTGGAGCATCCAGGTGTACCCCTATTTCAGGGCACCCTTGTGAGATAGCACCAGGCTCTGCACCTGGCCTGGACCCAGGTGACAGTTTTAATTTTGTTCCTACATTGCCACGTATGCTCTACTTCACCATATTTGGGGGATTAATAGAATTTAGAGGCTAGAAATCAAGGGGGGGTGGGTTAAATGCAGTTGGAGGTGGGCTCTGAGTGCAGAAGGGCCCTCTATCCAAGCAGCCGACTGTAGTGTGTGGTTGAGCTCTGAGTGTTTCCTTCTGATTGGCTGTAGCCTAAAGAGAGTGGGAACAGTTTTGGACAAATTGCTTAAATATGTATTGCTGCACTGGCGTCATAACATGTTAATGCATATTAGTTTCAATTGCAATCAGTGCTACTGGTGGGGAGCGTGTTTTGTTCTTCGTTTCTGGAATCTGTAACACCAGCCCAGCCCAGAGGCCTGCTGTGCTCATTTAGCTCAGATCATGCATTGAAGGCTGGGTAGCATCTAAAAGGTTCTGTTGAGCATCTGAGTATGTAAATAGGTTCCCAATATTGCTAATAAACAGTCGAATACCTAAAAAACCTTTTCTGTAAAATAAGAGGGAAACTCCCTGAGATACAGTAATAAAGGTGAACTAACTGCCAGGGTTAAAACACTGACTACGGAATGTAATATTCATATCATTTGGAAGTGGGAAAAACAACAACAGAAAATTAATAGATGAAAATCACAGATCTGTCAGAAAATTACAGACATCAGCCATTTTCAATATTTTAGTATAGGAAGCATTTCCTTAGGTCAGCCTGGAGGTGGGCAGGTGTCACATGGCAAACATGTCCCTCTTTATTCCTAAACCTGTGTCTGATATCAGACACTTTGCTCTAATACTCCTGCGGAAACATCATTTCACATTTTTCTGCATGCACAATGAGTGATAAGGAATAGAGCCAACATGAATTCTAATTTTGTTTCTCTGAATTTTGGAGGACATGAGGCCTAAAATGTTCTTCAGCTTATAGTGACAACTGACAGAATAGGGCTAAACTAAACTATAATCCATTTAGCTAGAAAATGGTTTGAAAGTTGAAACATTTAAAATATAATAACAGCTTAAGTGAGTGTTGTTATTAAAAATTAAGAATGTTGACCTTTAACAGTTGCAAAATTTCACCTAAAAGGCTTCCGGTTGGTCCTCTGTGGAGGTGTGGTGTGCAGTTTAGGTTTTCACGTATTGGCATAAATGTTGAGCTTACACAAATAATGTGGCAATACATTATTTCTGTAAAATAGTAGTAGTGAACTCCTCAGTTTTAAGCTATTCTCAGAGCTTAAGTTTTTAAGTAAAGTAATTAAAATTTAAATTTGCTAGCATTTAAATTACAAAAATGTAATTAGAGTTTCGTGTAATTACGAAAACTCTTAAAATATAATTTTAAAGGAAACTTTATTAAGCATCAATACCTACTGAAATTTGCAAAAGTCAGTAAGGATACAACAGTAAAATTTTTACAAAGCAAATATACCTTTGTAACCAACCGCTAGCTCAATAAATAAAACAGTATCAACATCCCAGAAACTCCCTTTGTATCCTCCTCCCAGTCCCCCAAATCACTTTTAACCTGTAAATATATGGGTTAGCAGGTTAAAGTGTGAATTCTAAGTTGTCATAAGTCAGGACTGAAAAATAATTTACTGCAAAATCCTGTCAGATAGGGATTTACATGTGAAGACTAGAAGTAATCACAGAAACTAGGAATAAGTTTTCCACTTAGAATTCCATGCCTACTCACTTACAACATAATTATCTGTGATAAACTTGGTAAGAATAAATGTGGACTATTAAGGCATAAAATATGAGAAATTTATTATTTCTTTATTTCTCTGTAAGCAAATACAAAACTACCCCCCCATGTTTGCCAGCTACCAAAAAAAAAAAGAAAAGAAAAAAAAAAACCCATGAAATAAAAACAATCTTCTAGAAATGATTTTGGCATTTGAATTAATTTGATATTTATTTTTGGAAAAAATTTTAAACTTTAAAACCAAAATGAGATTGGAGATTAAAAGGTGCTATAAGAAAAGATGACTCAATAGTTTCCCAAGTAGTATATTCTGAATTGTTAGGAATTTTAATCTAGAGTCCTCTGTTGGAGAAGAACAAGTACTTGTCCTGTCATTTTGAAACTATAAATGACCATGAAGGAAAGTCTATATCATATCTGCACGGAAAAAAGAGCTATATTTAAAGTTGTGGAAGGTCCAACTTTTAATATCGTCGAGGAAAGGCGTTCTAGAAAGGGGCGGCGTTTAAGAATCAAAGCAAAGTTTTGCTTTCTCTTTTCAAACAAAATTCTTCATTCTCCCTGCAGCTGTCCAGACCTCGGGCCTGAACCCAGATGTAACACTTCCTTCTCTCGTGGCTGCTACTGGCTGCTCAACCTTATCACTTTGCGGGTCTGATGGGACCCAGCTCTTGACGGGCAGTTCTGGTCTCATGGACACTTGACGACCCACGGTCAGGTGCTCTTACAGCCCAGTACCCCAAGTCAAAAGACATTTTTGTTTGTTTATTTTTGAATGGTGTGCTCATTTGCTGCAGACGCCTGGCCTTATTCCAAAAAGCTGGGGTCTGTATTGTGACCCCCCTTTGGGGCTTGCCATTCACTCCACATGGCATCTTTGCCCACCATTGCCCATCAAATACCATGGGGTCTTTTGAGGTGTCTGTCCAGGTGGCAGGGCCGCTTGCATTGCACTGGACTTGCTGGGGGCCCCACGAGAACCAGTGGCCCTTGAGCCACCTGGTGGATGAGCTGAAGCAGGTTCCTGTTGAGCATGGGCCCTGCAGAGGCTTGGCAGGCATGTGGCTATTCCCTGCAGTGAGAAGTATGAGACACAATACTTTGTCCATACTTTAGTGCGGGGTGGGGGGGTGGTGGGGGGGAGAGTTCTAGACCACAGGATTCCTCAAAACTTCATTGAAGTCGGAATCTGGGGTTTGCCTCCCCCCGTCTCACCAAGGCCGCCAACCTACCGTTGGTTCTTCCTTACCTGGCCTAGTAACATGATGTCACCTTAGACTGGACCACCCTGAGGTTCTGCAGAACATCCAGACGGTCCAGCTCCCTTTGGAGGGTGAGGGAATTGACATGGACTTGGAGCTGGATGGAATGCAGCCCTCCGTGTGACTCACGTGCACGCAGGCTGCTTCCGTTCTTTCTCCCAGTCGGGAGGGCCACGTATCACGTGCCCGAGGCCCGGGGTTGGGGCCACTCCTTGATGGAATTTGCTGTCATCCTCCAGGACTCACTGGGTTTGTTCAAGGTCAGACTAGTGAGTTCACTGGAGTGTGATGAGGACTTCACCGCACCCTCTAGATGGTCACGGGCATCACGAACCTGCCAAGCTCCTTACGACGTGGTGCCTGGGGGCAAAGGAGGCAGGAGGAACTTCTCTTGGCCTTTCCAACTGTGATGGCTGAGGATCTGCCAACCACCACGTGTGTCTGTCCTGATCACACACGTATGTGCTCGGCCGGCTGGTGGCCCAGGACGCAGGACCCCTTTTAGGACCTGGCTCCTGAAGTGCCCCCTCCAAAGGGGGGCCATGAGGACACTTTGTGCCCTGGGTACAGGTGTGAATTCAGACTCGACACCCAACAGTCCTTGGAATGGGACGCCTCTTGGGCCCTTGCCTCCCCCCACCCACAGCAGCGAGGGGTGCTAGGTCCTGGGGCGTTCTGGGCGGGAACACAGCGTCTGCTGCACAGCGCCCCTCGCTTGTTTTCTAACCGTCCCTTTTCTATTTCTTATTTCTTTCTTCCTGTTTTCCTTAAGTCATTGCTGTTTTTGCGCCTTTCCTAGTTTTTCTTTTAGTTACATGCCTGGTTTGTATATTTCTATTTAAAAAAATAGACATCAGAGATTTTGATATGTAGTGATTTCCCTTTTCATTATTTTTAAAATAGTTTATAATTGTTTGCTTTTCAACTTAAAAGTTATTAAGGAGAGGTTTACAATTTTTTTCAGGTGGTTGGATTTTTTTTTTCAAAATTAATATTAATAATTTATGGCTTTACCCCTGTGTAGTCAGAGAATGAGGCCAAGTACACTGTCTGCTTTTGTAATTTATTACAGTTTTCTGTTTCCCGATAAAAAAGCTTTATTTCTATTTCTCTCACATACACCAAGGACAGATACAGAATAGCTAATGGTAATTGAATCTGACAAATAAATTTGAATGCATTGAAATATCTGGTATATAATATATACAGATAAAGTCAGAGCATATACTTTTTCTTTCTTTGTATTACCAAGGTTTTGGGGAAATGAGAAATGAATATGGAAGTAGTATAAGGAGAAATGACTCTTTATTCTCTTAGAGTCCTCGTATAATGCCTGAGGAAAACAACAGAATCATAGAACAGAACCCGGACTGGGAGGCACGGGCCCAACTGCTTGAGCCACATCCACCCCCTGCTTGTGTTTTTGTTTTTGGTCACTGTCTGCTCATTGTTTGCTCGTGGTCTGCTCATTGTTTGTCTTCTTTAGGAGGCACCGGAACCAAACCAGGGACCTCCCATGTGGGAGGCAGGTGCCTAACTGCTTGACCCACATCTGCTCCCCATCAATAGGTTTTTTTTTTTTTGGGGGGTGGGTGGGCGCCGGGACCAACCATCACCAGCTGCCCTAGTAATAAAAATTATGCTTCCGAAATCTCTTCATGTCGATTCCGCACGAAGAGCAAGCCAGGCGCCCTATGTGTGCCACTAACGACAGAAGCCCTTTTTTCCCATAGATTTTTAAAATAATTTCTAAGTATGTATTTGTTGCTTTAAAAATCAAGAAACATGACTGTAAAAGTGTGGAAATGGATAGAGTGGATGGTAACACATTATAGTGAGTAGCAGCTGGTTTATAAATGGGATTGTGGCTGAAAAGGGTAGTCTAGGGATGAAAATGTTAACTGAAAGAAAGCTAGAGAATAACCTAGACACTGAATAACATAGTGAACCCAGAGGTGGATGGAATTGTGGTTGATAGTACAAATACGAGAATGCTCTTCTATGAACTAAAACAAACATACATCACTATTGCAAGGTGGTAAGACCATGGAGATGCTTGGGAAAAACACAATTAATGTAACCTTTGGACTATAGTTAACAGCAATATTGTAATATTCCATCAATTCCAAAGATGTACTGTGTTAATAATAGGGGGGTATGGAAAAAATACGCCAAGTGTATGCTGTGGACTATAATTAGTGGTAAGAGTCTGATGATATTGTCTCATGATCTGTAACAAATGTTCCACAACAATATAGTGTGTTGGTGGAGGGGTGTTGCATGGAAATTCCACACATGTGCATGATTGTTTTGTAAGTTCACAACTTCTCTAATAAAAAAATATTTTAAAAAAATGATTTTCAGGGTGAAAGTTTTTTGACCTTGGATAGGAATACTTTTTTTTCTATTTCATTAAAAAATTTAAAACTCTCAAAAAAAATAAAGCAACAGAGTTATTTTTAAAATAAGGCTGAGGATTCCCAAGACAACGTTGGATTCCAGCTGGCTGAGTGTGGGTAAAATGAAGCAGGACACACGTTTTGTTTTTTAGACTTGAAGCTCAAGTGCTCTCCCTTGGCTTTAGGTCACAAAAAAAAGGAACAATCTTGAGGAAAATATTACAGTTTTTTGATTATGTTGAGATTTTTTGTCAGAAAGGAGTTGGAGGGGGTAGAGGGCAAAAAGTACTTTGAAGACAATAATGGTTCCTGATGAAATTTTCAGGGTTTTTAAAATCAAATCCAACTTTCTGTGGGCTAATGCTCTGTTCAGTTATATCAGCACAATTTATAAATCACAACTTTTCATTAAAATCTCATACTTCCCCCTCATCCTTCATTTTATTTTCTCTAATCTATCTTTTTGGGAGGAGATTTATGTGCCAAATTACCAAGGAAGAGAAGCACATGAATGTTATTTCTTTTATTTCAAATAAATATTCTAAGTTTCTGAACTAAAGTAAAAAATAAATTACCTGTTGTACATAGACTGTTGCTACTTGTGTTTTTAGAAAGAATAAAAAGCTTTCCATTCTGGTTTTAAGTGGCCGTCGTTGAAAGTAGGTTACTCACCATCTTTATGTTAGGATGTATATTTAGAAAATCTGGATTGGAAACCGGTTGAAGAGTAGTTGTTTATTGTAAACGTAGTTTAGAGCAGAGTTAGGACTGAGGGAAAAGTACATCCTATCTCAGACTATGGGTCAGAATGTACGGTGTCACTGATTTATTGGATTCTTTTGTTCGTACACACAGGGGCTGAGGTGTCAAGAAATAAGAGTTCACTAAATACCTTTCGTTGGGAAGGAGAAATCCCAGAAGCACGAAGGCACCTGCAGACAAAACGTTGGAGCCCTCAGTGTGAAACTCTTCTCTGACTATGTGCAGTTCATCGCAGCATCCTTTAGCCGCGCACCATTTAGTGCCTTGCATTAGAGTTCTTGTTTACCCTCTTATCCTTCCTTTTAGGTATTTTTTAAATTTATAAAGGTAGTTTATAAAAGATAATTTGAAAGCACAAAAAAAAAAAGAAGAAAAATGTTAGCAGTTCTAGTCATACTGTATATGCAATTTTGTACTCTGTCACTTCATCTTAATAGCGTGTGATAATTTCCCGTGTGAGAATGCACTGTAGTTTGGCTGCTGTGTACTATTTCACTTGGTGTGTGGCCACAGCACACTTACCTGCTCCACTAACAGTAGGCATTAGAGCGTTTCTCATGTAGAATGCCAAAACGAGGGTCTTTGTGTCTGGGGGTTTTTTCCCCCTCACGTTTAGGACGGCTTTCTTGGGTCCTATTTTGCAAGCTTGCCCCTGAGCCTTCAGAAGGGCTGTGTCCATTTATACTCCCAGCAACCATGTATGCAGATGTCAGTTTTGACATGCTTCTAGCAATGGTGAGGATTATAATTTAAAAACTTTTCCTCATTACTTTGATAGATTAAAATGGTATCTCCTGAGTGCTGAGAATGGGTACTGATGCTTAATGTATGTCGAAGTTTTAATTAGCTTCACTGTAAGAGTGTGGAAATGGATAGAGTTGATGGTAACACATTATAGTGAGTATAACTAAGAGCTGATTTATAAGTAGGATTATGGCTGAAAAGGGTAGTCTGGGGATGTAAATGTCAGTTGAAAGAAAGCTAGAGAATAATCCAGGGACTGAATAACACAGTGAACCCAGAGGTATATGAGAACTGTGGTTAATAGTACAAATACAAGATTGTCCTTCTATGAACGAGTACAAATGTACGTCACTATTACAAGGTGGTAGACCATGGAGATGCATGGGAAAAATACAGTTAATGTAACCTATGGACTGTAGTTAAGAGCAATATTGTGACACTCTTCCATCAATGTCAAAGAAGGACTGTGTTGGGAAGCGGATGTGGCTTAAGCGACTGGGCTCCTGTCTACCATATGGTAAGTCCTGGGTGTGATTCCCGGGGCCTCCTGGTGAAGGCAAAAGCAGAGAGCTGATGCAACAAGATGATGCAACAGCAAAAGAAAGAGACACAGAGGAAAAAGACAATGAGAGCCAAAACAAGCCAGGGAGCTGAGGTGGCTCAAGCGATTGAGCACCTCTTTCCCACATCAGAAGGTCCCAGGATTAGTTCCTGGGGCCTCCTGAAGAGAAGACCAGCAGACACAGAAGAACGCACAGCAAATGGATACAGAAATCAGACAGTAAGTGCAAGTGGCAAAGGAGGAGGGGGGAGTAAATAAAATAAATCTTAAAAAAAATAAAGAAGTACTGTGTTAATAATAGGGGGGTATGGAAAAAATACACCAAATGTACACTGTGGACCACACTTAGTGGTCATAGCCTTATGATGTTCTCTCATAATCCATAACAAATGTTCCACAACAATGTAGTGTGTTGGTGGAGGGGTGTTGTATGGGAATTCCACACATGTGCATGATTGTTTTGTAAGTTCACAGCTTCTCTAATAAAAATATATTTTTTCAAAAGGAAAAAAAAACCCAGAATCTCCTTATTGCTTTAATTTGCATTTCTCTGATTACTTGGGATATGGAAAATTTCCTCACGTTTGTTAACTTGTTCCCTTTCCTATGTGATTTCACTGTCTGTGCTTTTAAAAAATAACAAAGCCGTTGATAACATTGCATATTGGTGTAATATATTGTGCAGTGATATACCATACATTGATGTATTATACAGATTGTCTGTTGATCTACTTCACATATCACCCATCTCACCCATTTAAAATGTACAGTGGTTTTTAGTATGCTCAGGGAATTGTGACAACCATCACAATTGATTTTAGAGCGTTTTCATCGCCCCGTTAACAGCCAGCCCTCCTTTCCCCCCAGCTTCCCCCACTCCTCAGCCCTAGGCAACCACTGATGACTTTCCGTCTCTGTGTGCCTGCCAATTCTGGATAGTAGATATCAACGGCATCATACAATACGTGGCCTTGTGGGTCTGGCTTTCCTTACTAGCGTGCTTTAAAGTTTCATTCATATGGTAGCACGTATCAGGGCATCGTTTCTTTTCGTTGCTTCATCACATGATGAATAGTATGGATAGACCAGTTCTTGTTTATCCATTCACCAGTACATGGACATTTGGGTTGTTTCTGCTTTTTTGCTGTTATGAATAATGCTGCTATGAAAATGCATGTACAAGATTTCGTTTGGACATATGTTCTCATTTCTCTTGGGTATACACCTAAGAGTGGAATTGCTGGATCATATGGTAACTCTTTGTTCAACATTTTGGGAACTGCTGTACTGTTTGTGCATGTTTTTTTGCATATTTATCTATTGGTGTCTTGGTGCTTTTCCTATAGGTTCGTATGAGCTTTTTACATAAGGTCGAAACTAACCTTGAGAACTTACAAGTATTTTATCCCCATATATTGCTCGTCTTTAGTTTGGGTAATGAGATTTTTGTTTGTAAATATCTTTAATTTTTATATTGTCTGTTCTGTCAGTAATTTTTTGGTAACTTGTTTCTTTGTTTCTAAGCTGTATAAAACCTTTCCTCTGTGGAGACTGGATACATTTTTTTCCCCGGAAGTATGGGGAAGGCGCTTAACTGCTTGAGCTACATCCGCTCCCTGATTGGATACATATTAATGTTTGCTTTCTTTTTTCTATAATTTGATTTTTAAAAAATATTTTAATACTTGATCTATCTGTAATTTATTTGTGTGAATGATGTGAGGTCAAGATCTAAATGCATTTTCACTCCCAACTATCTAACCAGTTGCCCCATTACCATTTATTTAATACTTCTTCCTATTAAATGTCCTATTGAACATGTGCTCTTTTGTCACTTATTAATTTATTTACATGTACTAAGGTCCATTTTGATCAACACGCCTATTCTTGCACCGATTCCACTTTGTTTAAATTGTTGAAGGTTTATAGAATATTTTGTACTTGCAAAAATGACGATTTCCTCCTCAATCCTGTACCTCACATTCAACTAATCGTCTTTCTCAAAAATTTCTTAGTGATTCTTCTTTTTTCTAGATGTTTTCCAGATTTTCCCAAAGTTTTGTTAAGGTTTTGAAACACTACTGTCGGGATTTTCATTGCATTGCATTAAATGTTCAATTTAATAATTAGGGACTTGACATTTTTATAGTGTTGAATCTGCCATTCAGGAACCTGGCATTTCTCTCTGGTTATAGTATTTTGAAATATTCCAACTAACTGTTGTACTCATTTCATTTAGGAGCAGATGCAGGTTTGTGGGGCTGCAGCTTATGCAATTTTGGAGGCTTTCTTTAACAAAGAGAATAAAAAATTACACATGCACAGTCAGGTACTAGGTCTTGGAAGGGACCCACAGAAATGACGGGTTAGTCTGCAGTCACCTGCTCTCTTTTCACAGGTGTCGTGTTGCTTCTGTGGAGAACGCCTCTTGTTGTCATGCAGCTTAGTAGGTAATCTGCCGAGAAGAATGCAAGAAGCCATTTACCGAACTCAATATATATATACTTAATATATATTTAATAACTCTTAATAGCTTCCCATCTTGGAATTTCTATATAAACAATCATTTCATATGCAAATAATAGTGATTTTATATTACCTTTTACAATTTTTTCCCAGATCTTAAACTTCACAAGGGAAAGGATTGTATAATGTTGGTAATTAAAAAATATTTGTTAGTGATGACTGAATGACTAAATAAAGGAGTAGCTTTATTGTAGCCATGGCTAGGTGAATTTGCTACTTATCAAATGTCATGCTTCAGATGGAACTTCATTTTCACATACTGCAAAATGGAGGCTGCCAACCTTGCCTTGGAGACATATTTTTTGGGGGCCATAAATGAACATACTTTGCATTTTAGATTGGATTGTCAATGTCATTTTAATGCTTTAAACTGATAGTATATTTATAGAGAATTTTGAACAGTTTTCATTCCAGAAGCTATTCAAGAAAGTTTGTAATTGGCCTAGATTCTTGTGCCAAAAATAGATTGCCAAAATGGGAAGGAAAGATTCCCATAAATCAATAACCAGGTCTTAAAAAGGCTCATTAGAGACTCATTCTATTTACAAGCCAAATGAAAAATATTGGAAAGATTACTGGTTTATGCTTACTATTTTGGAAGATAAAGAATCAGATTTGTATAGGCCATTTGACAACCACATGTTTTAGAAATTTTGGAAGACAAGTGATTTACAAGTTCTTTTTTATTCTTTAATGTGTTTGAATTTTGGTGTAAGATATTGTAGGACAACAGAAAAATGGGCAGTTAAAGTTATTTAGTAGTTAGTTAAAATAAAGTCTTCCTGGCTGCTAAGTTTTTGAAACCTCACAAAATCCTGTAGTTCCCAAATAACCCTACAGAGGGCGCTATAGGGGTGCAACCCATTGTGGCTGACAACAAGCTGGACCTTAGCCCCTAATTCTTAAGTATCCAAATAATCGAGCGCACAGGGATTTTTTTTTTTTTTTTTTTTTAGTTAAACTTTTCGTTTCAGTGACCTAAGACATCTATTCACAATAAAGAATACTCATTAAATTAAATGCGTGATTGACAGCACGCCTGGGGCATGGGGTTAAGGGGTGACATTGTCAAATCCGCTCACCTTCGAGTGGTGCTCATTAACACCCCACTAAGATGGATGCAAAAACTCACAGGTGTTCCTTGGATTGTTTTCAGTTAATCTGACTTAATACTTATGAGTAGATTTCGTAATTGCCTAAATAAAATAAAACAAAACTAAAGAACAACACAATAACAAACCACAATTTATATATGCTCTCAGCATTGGTAACCTCAGCAAAAAAGCAATGACGTTTCAGGATTTTTTATATGTGGGGATTTTGGACATCCCTGCTCACAAATCTCACTTTTTCCCTCCAAAATCAACTTTTGGGAAATAGAAAGGCTTTAATAATTGTGACTTAATGCTAAGGAAATTATTTCTTGAGACGCATGACATACCACTAAGATCAAAAAGCCTAAATTTCGACAGAAAAGGCTAAAACATGATTAACGAAGGCATCATAAGCTTCGATTGCAGTAAACAGACGAAAGAAAGGAGTGAGCTGTGGTTATTCTCTCTTCTACTTGACGGCTTTAAGTTGAAGATTGTAGGGGAGTGGATGTGGCTCAGTGGCTGAGCACCTGCTTCCCATGTATGAGGTCCTGGGTTCAAACACCATATACCTCCTAAAAAAAAAAAAGATTGTAATTCGTATTGTGGTTGCTTCAGCTTTAAGCTTTTATCACTGTTTAGTTTTAAAAGCAGGACATGCAGTATTATATCTTAAAAGCTCTTTAATTTTTAAAAACCCCAGAGAGCCTTTAAGTGGGACTTAATTAAAGTTCAAATCAACCTTACAGGTATACCCAAGACAGTTTTCAGAGGTCATTTACGGACAACTGGTGCTCACTGAATTCGCTCAGTGTTGTCACCTGCAGAAGTTCCCAGCCAGGCCAGTGCTCGCACGTGCAGCAGATGGAAGCACGCGGGGCGTTTTGGCTGACACACGATTTGGGGTGTGGTGGCGGCGTACTGCTGGCATTTAGAGAAAGCCACCACTAGGACTCGACAGCCTGCAAAGCTCCGTTTGGTTCTGCACAGTGAAAAGTTTCGCTGTGTCCTGCGAGAGATGAAGAAGAGGCTTGGAACAAAAGCCTACCACAAATACGTCATTGCACTTCAAAGCGAGCGTAAATCAGTAGCCCTTCAGCACACAGGATAAAGCCATGCTGAGAAGTCTTGCTTTGTACTGTATGCAAAAAGCTTCCTAATATAGGAAAAAGTCATTGTGGAGATGGAAACTTAGAGGGAATAAAGATTTTGGGTCAGAATTACTGGAAAACACCTTCACTGTCTTTGTTTAAAATTTTGCTCATTTGCAGCGGCGGCCAGGCTGCTCTTTGGAGGAGGCAGGGAGCGGGCTGGGGTAGGGTGGCCCGAGTGGAGGGGGCACCGTCCAGCCTCCTTTCACTCTCACTCCATTCCCAGTGCTGGGCCCTCTAGTCTGCAGTGTTGGAGGCAAACTACAGTTCCCAGACTCCCCTGCCAGCGGGCTCAGCCCCAGGTCCTGCCAGCAGAAGGCTCTGAGGAGCCTGGAGGCAGAAGATCTTTTCTTCTCCTCGGCTCCGGCGACGAGGCTCGCGTGGACTGCTGGCTCCTGTCCAGGTAGGTGGCTTCACAACGGCAGCCTGATGCTCAGCTTGGGCTCTGGGAGTGGTCGCAGTGCTAGTGACAGGAGACTTTGGCCTTCCAGGCCCCTGCAGCAGCGGATGAGTGGGCTTCCCATCCAACACCCCAGCCCCCTGCCATGGGTCACCACAGGTCCTTGGGGTCCACGCCAGTCACTACACATGAAACAATCGAGGGTCAAGAAGCTCCTAAAATAATGGTGTTTCAGTAACCACACCAGAGTTAGAGCCCCAAGCCAACCCGAGAGCCTGATCAGCTGCCCCTGGGGAAGCCAGGACATGACGCATACTAGGGCCCGTTCTCCTCCTGCCAGGGCTGACGTGTGGGCCACTAAGCCACGGGCCAGCTGAGTGTGAAGGGGCACATACAGGTGGGCAGCAGCCCACAGGCCCAGCCCAGAAGTGTCACCCTGCAGGTGGCAGAAAGTATCCAGGAGTGGGTGCAGACAGGCAGCGGAAGCAAGGAGCCCCGGGCTGAGCCCTGGTGTCCGTCTGCAGAGCTGGCTCAAGTCCTTGCCTGGCAGGGCAGAGCCACGGACTCCCTGCCCTCCAAATCAGGCAGGTGCGAGAGCCAACGGGAGACTGTGACCATGCCTGGGAAGCCTCTCGGGGCTGAACACTGAAATTAAAGATTTATTATCCACCAGGGGAAAATCCACCACTCAGGCCTACTGGCCAGCACCCCCACTTTTGGCCAAGGTCCTGGACCAAGGAGGCTCATCCTGAAGTGTGATGCCTCCTCCTCGCCCCCAGCCCAAGGGGAGGCTGCCGGGCACTTCCACGCGGAGGGGGCAGGGTCGCTTGGCCGGCTTGTCTGCCACAGCCTTGCGCATCCTGTCCTTGAGCTGGGCACCTTTCCGCCATGCAGACTTGTGGTAAGGGACAGCCACCACCAGGAAGCCATCAACCAGCGCGGGGCGCCGAGCCGGGACGAAGCAACCCAGTCTGTCCTTGCCCGACCGTGGAAGCCGGGGACCCCCATCACGGGAAAGCTAGCCTCTCGGCCCAGGGGCAGCGGCTGGCTCCCGGCAGGATGAGGGGTGACAGAGCCCCCCCGGGCCAGGGACTGGCCACCAGCTTCCAGCGGCACCTCCCGTCCAGAGCCCAGCCGTGTGCATGGCCCCCGTGAGGCAGCCCTTGTCAGCACTTCCGGAAGCCCCCGCAGGGCTCCCTGCAGCTCCTTCTTGTGGAGGGCCGTGGGTCTGGGGGTCACGGCTGAGGCTGGCAAGAGGGGGCCTGTGCATTTGGGGGATTCCAAGGGGTGGTGGCGTTGATGTGAGGCAGCTTCCTCTTTCTATTTTTTTAGGAGGTACTGGGGATCCCAGGACCTTGTACATGCCAAGCAGGCACTCAACCACTGAGCTCCACCCGCTCCACATGGGGCAGCTTCTGGAAGGTTCTGCTCCTCCAGAGAGCGGCCACCTAGAAGCCGGCCGTGAGACTCGGGGCAGAGCCGGCTGGCAGCTGTGCCTCCTCCCCTGCTGCAGCACACGGGGTAGTGCACCACGTCCACCTGGAGAGCTGGGCAGGCCTGCCAGCTCCGGTGCCAGCTCCCTGTGTCCTGGATGGAGGCTCAGATGGACACAAGCCAGGACCGTGTTGCACAGATGCTTGCATGCTTGGTTTTGTTTGGGATGTGCTGGGCAAAGGCCTCGAACAAGGGCAGGCTCAGCCACTTGAGGAAGGCCAAGGACTTGGCGCAGCGGGAGACCTCGCTGGGCGCCGGGCAACAGGGGGCCGCCAGGTGCCGAACACCTGGGGCTGGTGAAGCTGAGCTTGCCATAGGCGCTGGCCAGGTCCAGAGGGTGCCTTCCGTCCAGGTGAGGGGCTCTGGGCCCGGCGGCAGCGAAGGCCCGCAGCAGGGCACGGGCGCCGACGTGGTGCCGCCAGAGCAGCAATGCCTTTCCCCAGCCACCAGCTCCACGCACTTGTCCTCCGGGTGGCCCATCCCGACTCGGACAGATGCCCCCTTTCATCATGAGGGCCACCGCCATGCGGCCGTCTGCGGTTTCTGCCCAGCTCTCTCCAGGAGTATGGTCGGCTCCTGCATGCGGGCCCTGGACTCGGCCCGGGAGGCGCCAGGGAACCTCCCGCTCCACCGACCGCAGCTCTCTGGAGGGCTGGGGAGTGCCCGCGCCTAGGGGCTCCTGAGCTGCCTCACGGGGGTCCCGGGCCAGGCCGATGCCGGCTGGCCGTTGACGAGATGGAGGAGGCGCTGGAAGCGGGCACCCCGCATGGACGAGACGCGGCTCCCTGGAGGAGGTCCTGGGCAAGCAGCGACCGCCGCCAACTAGCTCTAGCAGCTCCTCTGGATGGGGGCTTTTTCCATGAGCTGGTCCACCTCTGGGGAGGGGTCAACACCGGCTCCGGCTCCACTAGGTCAGGAGGCGTGTGGGCTGCTTCCCCAGGCCAGCTGCGCGGTGGCCCGGGTGGCAGGGCCCTGGCTCCCAGCAAGCGACCCCAAAGCCCTGGGGAGGAAAACAAGGGTGGGGTGCAGGGGCAATTCCAGACTCACAGACTTAGGGAGAGAAACGCAGCGCATGGGATGCGTCACAGCCACTCTCGCCACAAAACCAGCCAGAGTCTCTTTTTGACTCCCCACAGGCAGGAGGCAGGATTTTCTGGACCAAAAACCTCAGAGAACTTCTGCAGCAGTAGAAGAGCACAATGAAATACCCCAACTCAGGAGCGTTCCAGGGTTAAGGGCTCTCGGGCTGCAGGTTTCAAACTGCCCTAGGGGGCCGATGAGCAGTTGGCAGCCCCAGCCTCCCCCAGACTTACTGAACGGGAATCCCTGCAGCTGGGGCTCAGACAGCGACTCAAGTCCCTATCTCAAGGGCAACTGGGACTAAGAATCCCTGGTTTACGGGGACAATAAGACAAGAGATTTTAAATCTGACTCACCCCATGACATATAATTCATATTTTCACTGCTTCTCTAGGTATATCTTATTTTATTTTTTCTAGGTATATTTTCATACTTAAAGACATGGGAGTAAATGTCCCAAAATCTAAGCTAGATTTCATCACCAATTTACTTAAAAAACAACAAACTTCAAAGACCACAACTCCTCAATCAATCATAAAAGGCTTTTCCAGAACTATCTTCCCAATTTCATCTCCTCTTCTGTTTCCTCATCCCCAACTGGCACGCACTTTCATTTTATTACACCTTTGCAGCATCTGTTGCCTGTTGGGTCCCCCCACCATAAAACCCAGCAAACACCATTTATCTTCCCAAGAACAGACTGAATATTACCTCCTCCAGGAAGCCTCCCCGAATTCCTTCCTCTGGATCCATATTTGCAACACATCCCTACGACATTGCCTTTAATAGTTTTACCTGCCAGCCTTGCCCTCGGAGGGGTTAAATGATGTAGGTAAGGCCGGCGCCAGGGGCACGATGAAATGGTGACCTGGGCCTCTGTTCTTGGACACAACTCGACTCATCTCCTTCCGATTTCCCTGGAACTTGGTATGTGGCCAGCACATTTTATTTTTTAAACGAATGGAATACTGCAGCTGTGAGAAAGCTTAATCAGCTTCTACATAAAGGGAAAAAAAAGAGCCAAAGGGGAGGAGGTATTTGCCCAAGTGCAAATAATTGCACATTATCCCTTAAGGACCCCAGGCACGGCGGGGAAGCACTCGGAAAAGGGTTTCCACTTCATAAAATCGAGGTAGGGATTAAAACTTGCAGTTTACAGAAAACTGAGGTCCAGAAGTCTAACTCTGCTTTAGGC
>JAQZBX010059910.1:0-17423 GCA_029593785.1 Cabassous unicinctus
GCTGCATCAGCCCACTAGGCTGCGGGGGCCGGCCTGCCCTCACAAGGAGGCCCCGGGAAGCAAACCTGGGGCCTCCCATATGGTAAACGGGGGCTCTATTGACTGAGCCACTCCCGCTTCCCTGTTCATTTGTTTTTAGGAGGTACCAG
Organism: Cabassous unicinctus; assembly: GCA_029593785.1. Classification (NCBI taxonomy): domain Eukaryota; kingdom Metazoa; phylum Chordata; class Mammalia; order Cingulata; family Chlamyphoridae; genus Cabassous; species Cabassous unicinctus. The sequence goes on from JAQZBX010059910.1 coordinate 150, forward strand.
ACATTGAACCCGGGACCTTGTATTTGGGAAGCAGGCATTCAGCCACTTAAGCCACATCTGTTCCCCGAAAACATATCTTTTAAACTTTGCTGTCTGAACTTAATGAGTTTGGAAGGTGCATTCTGACCATGCATCCCTATCCTCTGATCTCAATTAACAAGAATATATGGAGTGCCCAAATATGCCCCGAATGTGTTAAATCAATGGAAGGTACAAATTAACATTCATTTGTTGATTTGACAAAGACATTTGCAAACCGGTCTAGGGAGATATAACAAAAAATGAAGGCTAGAGAAGGGAGTGAGGGATTTGGGAAATGCTTCTTGAAGGAGGTGAACCTTGAACTAGATTCAAAGGAATGGGTAGATTTCAGTTAGGTGAGGGGGTAAGAAGGGAGTGTTGCAGATGGAAGAAGGGTGGAGAACAGAACAAAGTCACGGTTGGTCTATATGGAGGACCGGGAGACGAAAGCCTGCTTGTAGGGGAAGGCTTGTGTAAAGGATGTGAATTAACGTTGGAGCTGCAAGAAGGACCTGATTTACAGAGGGCCTTAAAATCTGGGCAGAGGAATTTGGACAATAAGAAAAGGCAATCATTTTTGGTCCCTGAGCAAAGAAATGACAGAATAAATGTCTGTGTTTTGAGAAGATGAAACTGGCAGCAGATGCTTTGAGATTGTGTAGCAGGAGGAGATAAATTAAAATTCTCTTGGAGGTATATATACAAAAGAATTGAAAGCAAGGACACTAACAGATATTTGCACATTAATGTTCATAGCGGCATTATTCACAATTGCCAAAAGATGGAAGCAACCCAAGTGTCCATCAACTGATGAATGGATAAACAAAATGTTATACATACATACAATGGGATATTTTTCAGCCATAAAAAGGAATGAAGTCTGGTACATGCAGACTTCATGTACCATGATTAGCAACATGGATGAACCTTAAATATATCATGTTGAGTGAAATATGCCAGATACAAAAGGACAAAGATTGTATGATCTCGCTGATTTGAAATAATTAAATAAGCAAACTCATAGAGTAGGAATCTAGAATATAGGTTACCAGGGCATAGGGTGGGGAGAGGGGATGGGAAGTTAAGTTTTAAAATATGCAGGGTTCCTATTTGGAGTGAATGATGGTAATGTTTTGGTAATGGATGGTGGTGATGGTAGCACTGTGAACACAAATAGCAGCACTGAAATATATATCTGAATATGATTGTATATATGGGAACAGAATAAAAAAAAAATCCATGGAACTACAAAAACCATGAACCTTAAGTTAAAATATGGACTATATAATAGTTAATAGTATAATAATAAAAATGTGCTGTCATCAATTTTTACAAATGTTTTACACTCATACAAGCTGTTAAAAATAGGGTGATATATGGGAATCCTGTATTTTATGCATGATTGCTCTGTAAACACACAACTTCTCTAATAAAGAAAGAAAAATATTTTTGAAGGAATCCCATCAGGTTAAGTGAGGACCCTATTGGTATTAGAGGAAAAGGAATAGAAGAAGAATTCTACTTTTAGAGGAATGCAGGTTATAAAACAAGATCCCAACTGAGAAAAACTGAATTTAAGAACATCTGGCCAAGGAAAAGAAATGATAAGTAGACATAAATATACTAAAAATATGAAATCCACTATTTTTGTGGAAGAGTACTTAAAAACTGTGAGTAGAGGCTTGGATTTATCATGCAAAAGTTTCAGATTTTATTCATAACTATTTAAAAGGGAACAAATTTCATCTCCTTCTGCTATTGAATGTCTCCTGTTATAAGAGCCAATCTGAGGTACCTTAAGCATTTATCACCCTATAAAAAAGGTAGCGACCATAGCAGATTTTCTCCGCCTCAAGGTTGTATATTTTGCAGTTCCCCAGATACCATTTTAGCATGCACTTTTACAAATGAGTTTCCAACTCACAAAAGTAGTTATATACTTCCTTGGAGGGTTTATTCTGCATAAGTATTTATTGTAAGAAAAATTTTAAAATGCAATATAAGCTGTATTTAAATAATGGAATGCCATTTCCTCCAGAAAAACAATTGTGGATATGATAAATAGTTGGTGAGGAAGGAACAGATAAATTTTATTCTAGCAAGAGTAGTTTTGCTTTATCAACAAAAAAATACATGTGAAAAGAAAATTGGTTTATTCTTTCCTTATGTCAGAGCATTCAACTGATGAAAATTATGATCGTAGAATCTTTTCTTCTGTTTCAGTTTCAGTCGAAGAAACTCCAGGTTGGACCACAATCCTCTCAGTGGTTATGGGAGTGCTGGTGGTGTTGGTTGGTCTTTTTGCACTGCTGATTTTTCTTCACTACAGAAGACTTCGGAAAGGATATACACCCCTGATGGAAACACATTTAAGCAGATACACAGAAGAAGCCTAGGAAGTTCATGGCTTACCTTAGAGAAGAGGCTGTCCAAGCGGTAGTTCTGACCCCGATAATGAACCAATTAAACCGCACCCTTCTCCCTTTGGTTTAAGATCTTTGGCAAATGTTCTCCTATTGTGGTGGTGATCCCCAATCCAGAAATGCTTAGCTGTAGATTCCTGTGTGTTTAACAAACTCAAGTGAGTTCTATCATCAAATAAAGATAGAGTGACAATTTGTGGTATCTGATAATAATTCCTCATATTGATTAAACTTCCCAGGGTTCTGAGAGCAACAAGAAATTGATAGGGTGAATTCATTTAAATTTGCATGTCAGTGAAATTTGAGACCTGGACAAGATAATGGCTCACTCTCTCTTAGCTTATGTCTTCATTTGTAATGGAGGGAAGTGTGGGGAGATGAATCTCCAGGATCCCTTTCAGCTGTCCATATCTATGCTTCTAGTTGCCCTCCCTGATTATCTTCCTGGAGCCTCCTTTTCTTATTTACTGTCTCTTCTTCTTCCGCCTTTAAAATGGCCTTGAAGATGCAAATAAGCTTTATAAGAGGATGGAGATTGAGTGAATGAATGACCAGTTCAATCCTTTTGTAAATTAGACTTTATAGGACTTGTTAAAAGTCTGCAGTTTTTAACAATAGACCTATGGCAGGATTCAATTAGCTGGGTAAACATTGATCCTATACTGGAAAATAAATAGATGAGGGACTAAAATTATAGAGCGTTCTAGTTACTAATATACTGTCTTAAACCTATTAACAAGTACAGAATCACTTTTTCCAGGAAAGGGGGACTGAAGAAAGCTGGTGAGGTTATAATTCAGTTAGAGTGCCATTACTCTGAGGTCTCATTTGACTGATCCTAAACCAATTCCTTTACTAGGTAGGCTCAGATGAAAAATTACTCATGGACAATGTGTTTGGCTTGTTTGTAAGAGTTGATTTTAGACTCATTAATGCTTTCCTGTACTGACAGTTGCTTATGAATGCTAAGTATTTAAGCCTTATCATTTTAAAGCAAACCGTTCATACAGAACATACTAGTTCAGAATTAAATGGCTGTTTTTGTTAAGTAATCATCAGATAATGAGAAGGAAGAATGACGCGATCTTTACTAAGATATTCGGGCTTATCAAGATGGTCCCCACTTCTGAAAAGTTGACGGTTATTGAGATTTCAGGGCAAACTTCCTATTTTGTACCTGTGCATCTGGAATGAGGCTGCAGTGTAGGGGACGATGGTCTGTAGGCTCGTTTTGGCCCTCTTGCTCTGGAATGGATGCCTGTAAAGAGAGCCCTGAAGCTACCTTCTGCAGGTGGAGGGCCTGGAGGGTGTGAGATTCACAGAGACCCGTGCTATCTCCTGGAATGGGACTGCTGAAGACTCCAGAGAAGTCTTCAGAGACTGAGAAATGGGCAAAGCCCAGTTTGGACTGAACTTGAGTCTAAGTGAGTCTTACAAAGCCACAGGTTCATCTGAGAGTGGGCTCAGACACAAGAATCACAAGACAGACATAAGCCCAGAGATCTCCATGGATGAAGCCCTTTGGGGCCGTTTAAGCCACACCCCATGCAGACATCTCAGTTCCTGCCATTAACAGAATTCATGGAAAATACAGCAATGTTTCCTTCACACGTTCCACTCTGAAAGGTTAATGCTGTGAGCATGCAAAAATGTGTTGGGGAACACAGTTTTACATTCTGGTTATAAACTAAAAGAGAAATATATTAAAATGAAAATATAATTGTGCCATGGTAGATATGTTCCTGAAAAGTTATATGCCAATCAATTACCTGTTAAAAGTACCAGGGGAAATTACTTTTTATAGATGAACTATTATGAATAATTCTAAAAAGCAAAATACTACCTCTAGCTTATCTTTCTGGCATATCGCAATTTTCATATATAAAATTCTTATAAGGTTCGTTTAAAGCAATATGTATCTGAGGCAGAAATAAATAGTATGCATTTTTACTTTGCTACTTTTATCTATAGTGCATGCAAATTTTTATAAATGTTGTCTTATAATGTCTTCCTAAGAAAAATAGTTTCCTGATTTTGTCATTCATATGTAAAGAATAAAATTTCCTGGCATGTTCTAACATTACAATAAATCAATGATGAAGACCTTTTAACAAATATAGAGGTAGGCATTAACCTGCAGAATAAAAAAAGTTGGTATTTACTTACATTGAAAATTATGCAGATTAACCCAGAAAATATCACTGAGCATTGTGGGGTTATATTTTTCCATATCAGAAAAAAATTCAACATTGAAGAAAATGAACAGATCACTTTATATGCTTATATTCTTAATATTAGAAAAATTATATATGTGAATCATGATTTCAATAGAAATGTTTTTATAACACTAACATTCAGATGTAAAATGGCATTCAAAACATCTTTACTTTTTGTGAATTAAATTCCCTTCTAATTCTAAAATTCTTTGACATTAATTTGTATATTGCTTAGGATTTAACACTATTAATTATAATACTTCGAATGAATAATTTTAATCTCACATTACCAAGAAGTGGAAAACATTAAAGAGGAAAAAAAAAAATTTGTACATTGTTGTTTGTCTTTTGGGGGACTATTGCTTTTTAATTTGTGAACATCCATTCCTATCTTTTGGGTACTCAGTATACATATATTGATTGATACAAATAATACTTAATAGCTACTCCACTTTTGAAAATAAGCTATTTGATAAACACTGATATTTCTACGTTCTGGTGAGTTTCTAAGCAATTGCTACACTTTGGCAATTGCTATTGTGTGCAAGGAAAATGAGACGCCTACCTTCTTCCATGGGAAGAATTACTCTTGATCTGCCCTCAGTCTAATAAAAGATTCTGCGGGAAGCGGGTGTGGCTCAGTGGATAGAGCCCCCGTTTACCATGTGGGAGGCCCGGGTTCGCGTCCTGAGGCCCCCTTGTGAGGGCAGGCCGGCTCGCGCGGCCCCATGGGCTGATGTGGCAGGACCTCACAACAAAGGGGGAGATAAGCAGACACAGAGAAGACACGCAGCGAATGGACACAGCAGCACAAGCAGCAAGGGGGGGATAAATAAATTAAAAAAAAATAAAATCTAAAAAAATAAAAATAAAATAAAATAAAAGATTCTGGGCATGGGAAGTGGGGCTTGCTAATTTAAGCCACTGACCAGGGAGGAGGGGTGCTGCAGCAGCTGATTTGGTGATTCTCCAGGTAAGCCTTTAAGGACTTGAAGGCCAAGCAACTAGAGCCAATGAGGAAATGATAATGTGGAATGAGGAAATGATAATGTGGTGTTCCCATTCTACCTTTAGACTGAAAGCTTCTAGAGGTCAGGTTATACAACTCTCTGTATAACTCCTCTGCAATCATCAAATCACCTTATATAATTGCTCAGAAAATGTTGGTTATCAGTTGATATAGGTGCATAAGAGTACAGCCAGACACGCCCCAGTGGGAGGTAATTACTGTCCTAAATGCATGGCAAAACCCAAGGTCTAACTCTCCCTGTTTCCACAGTGCCTTGCTCAACCTAGATACTCTAGCTACCCAGCTACTTTGACTTTAGCTATAATGGCAGTTCAAGCTGAAAATAACCACTGTAAATCTAACTTTGTTGGGTAGTTTAATGAAGTATACACACAAAAGAAAATTGTGAGCTATGGGATAGGTTAAAGTTTTCTTAACTAAAACAAAATAAATCAACAAAAACACAAGATTCCCATTCAAGGACTGTAAGCTGTATGTAATTTTATAAAGATTATAGCCATTTGGTAGAAACCACCATCCCGTGGGTATCTTTTGGCACAATGACTCAAATCAGACTTCTGGGATGTAATATGACTGAATTTGGTCCTCCTTCTTCTAGCCATTCACCGCCCTTTGGCAGTTTATAAACATAAGCTAAAACCATCATCCTGTCTGTCAAGTGTAATCTTTCAGTGTTGTAAATAACGCCAACCAGAAAGGCTTAGGCTTGTCCATCTTTATTAAAATAATAGAGATTTCAGTGCTGAAGTTACACACCCTGGATACTCGTTCTCTTTGTATGTTGTTGTGTGTTTCTGAGTTTGCAATTAGCACAATTACTGTTCTGATTACTAACAGTGGAATTAGGCATACAATAAAGCAAAATCTGCCCTCTTGTGTTTAATTAGAAAATTGCACAATGTGGTAAAGTTTCTAGAGCTGTTTTCTTCTACTATGATCAATTACCTGGATCAGAGAAGAAAATAAACCAAAAAAAAGCAAATGTTGGAAGTTTCTCCCTGAATTTTGAAACCAGCATAGGTAAAGCACGATATTTTGAAGGAAACGATTTCCTGTGCAGGCAAGGTAATAATATAATTAAGTCTCTCGGAATTTCCATTTTTAAATATTTTGAAATGTAAATGTTCACCAGGAAACTATAAAAGTTTGGGGGAACATTTCAAGCCACTGGGCAAAAATCTTTTACACTTGGCAAACACATACAGGATATAATTTAGTTAAATATAATTTATAGGATTGCACAGCAGATGGAGAGTAGAGGAACTTCCTTCTCAATTAAAAACTGTTATAGAGAAACTGGCAAATTTTGGAAAAGATTTTATAAAAAATATTGGATTAATGTGTTGCCCCTCAGATATTAATATCTGAATTCAGGCGAGGGTGTGAGCAGTGGAAAATTCACTTCTCAAAACTGGGCTATTTGAATGATGATGCCATCAGCAAAAAGTTTATTGGATGTTCACAGTGGTATATCTTACATTAGATGGTTGAAAAAGTTTCTCAAATGATAAAGAAAGGGGAAGCAGATGTGGCTCAAGTGATTGAGCTCCTGCCTACCACACGGGAGGTCCGTGGTTCTGTTCCCGGTGCCTGGTGCCTCCTAAAAGAAAACAGTGAGCTGGTGTGATGGGTAGGTGCGGCAAGCTGACGCAACAAAAGACACAAGAAGAAAAACAGAGAGAGACACAACAAAGCAGGCAAAAGAGGTGGCTCAAGTGATTAGGCCCCTCCCTCCCACACTGGAGGCCCCAAGTTCAGTTCCCAGTGCCTCCTAAAGAAACAAGGAGTTATGGAAGATGTGGGAGGTGGGGAACATGGGAATCCCTGTAATTTTTGTGTAACATTTATGTAATCTAAGCATCTTTTAAAATATATATTTAAAAAAATAACATTTATGTAGGCAAATGCACATATATGCATATATATTTATATATCATTTTACAAATATTGGTTTGTATTGTGAAAAATTTTATTTTTACCCACAATAAAAAAAAAGTAAAAAAAAAAAAAGAAACAAGGAAGACGAACAGACACAGAAAGTGCAAACAATGAGGGGGTGGGGAGAAATAAATAAAATAAATCTTTTTGAAAAATGATAAAGAATGGTTTCTGTTCTGTTTAGCTTTTATAAATCTTTCTCTTTTAATAATTATATACAGGTAAAGATTAAAGAGAAACACAGAGGCAGTTTGTTTGCTTATTCCAAGAAATTTTGCTTAAGTGAGAAAATTGGGACTCAAAATTTCCAGTTCACTCTCTGCTTGTCTCCTTCTCTGGTGGTTCTCTCCAGATGGAGGTTCCAGGCATGGTGATGGTAGCTGTTAGTATTAGTTTGCGAGGGCTGCTGTAACAAACTAGCATAGACTAGCTGGCTGAAATGACAGGATTTTATCGTCTTAGTTTTGGAGTCTATAAATCCAAACTCAGTGTGCTGGCAGGATCACGCTTCCTCTGAAGTCTGTAGCCTTTTGGTGGTGGCTTGCTGGCAGTCCATACCTGAACCTCTGCCTTTGTCTCATGGCCATCGCTCTCCACCTGACTCTCCTCCTGTGTCCAAATTCCCTTCGGATTAAGGGCCACCCTGGTTCAGTTTGCCCTCATCTTAACTAGGGACTTCAAAGATCCTATTTACAAATGAGTTCCTAGTCCTAGGACTGGGGCTTAGGACTTGATTCTGTCTTTGTAGGGGGCATGATTCAACCCATAATACAAAAAAAAAAAAAAAAGTAATGAAATTGGAAAGTCAGATTGGAAACAAAAGAATGCTGCAAGAAGACGCAGTCTTCTCTCAAGGAGAGTCATTAGTTTACTCCTTGCTAAGTATGGAACCATAGGGTACACCTGGCAGAAGAAAATTTCCAAAGTGGGAAGTGTATTAATTATAGTTCTACTTAAAGTTTCACTTCCAATATTTTTTATTTGCTTCTTCAAATAGCGACTTGTATCTTGATTCTTGCCATTAACCCTTTCTTTTCTTCTTCTTAGAAGAATATTTGTATTTCAAAAGCCTTGCCTTTCACACCGAGGCCTGCTCAGCTAAAACGCGCATGCGCTGATGCTGCACATCCAGTCCCACTTGGAGCAACAAGCGATCAACTTTGAAAACAGAAATGTAATCTAAATCATAATCCAGGCGGTTACCTATTGTTCCCTTTTCTCTTCTTCAACTGCAGCAACCATGCAACTTTCAGCTTTTCCTGGCTCTAAAACTCTTATTTGAATTGCACATTTTCTTTTCATTTTAGGCATTTGACAATTCTGAAGCTTGCAACATTTTATACATTCAAGGTCGTTTTCTTTCTTTCTGTGCGTCTTTCTTCTCAGCAATGGCCTCTTATCAAGATGCAGGCTTCTTTGTGTTTTTTACTTTTTACTTGAGCTGTTCCCAGCTCTTTGATCCAGGGCTGACTCTAAATCGTTTGCTGTCATCCGCACGAGGGGAGCAGGGATCTGGGGCGTCCGGGTGCCATGCTGTCTGTCTGCTGGCGCTTGACGGCATTATCAACCCTTTCCAACAATCAAAGAGCCTGTACAACCCAGGAACATGCAAATTTGTTCCTTTTCTTCTTCAGTCTGTCACAGCCCACATTTTTCAGCTTAGCTGCACCAAAGCAGACACTGTAAAAATCATTCTGAAGCTGATGCTGGGTGTAATGGATGTAAATTCGTTGTTTTTAAACACCAGCTACGCAGAACATCAATACTGTAAACTCACCTTGCAGCTAGATGGCTGCGTCGGACCTGCGTTTTCCCCTGGCAGGGGAAGTGATACAACTGAGTGGCTTTTATCACAGAGAAATCTGCTCACCTTTGTTGTAGCTGTCAGATGGTAAAAACTCTGGCGCTCTCTGGACAGGTTTGCTGAGGCTTCTGGGTGTATACCTAACTAACTGTACAGAGTCACAGGAGAAAACAGACTCCTCTGGCCATGGCCCTTCATTTCCCGTTGTCAGCTTTCCCACCTTCTTCCTCTGAACACTAAAAATGCCACTAGAAAATATTAGTTAAAAAGTCCACTATATTTTTCCATTCAAACCACTAGTAAGTGATTTGACCTTAATTATCTCCCTGTGTGAAATCTCTGGAAGCTTAAGATAAAGGTTCTCAGTTCTTGTGAATAGTATGGTGTTTCCTGAGCCCAGTCACCAGTCAGTGTTCAATACAATCTAAACATAATTCTCTCTTTTGACATTTGGCAGGTTTCTTTTCATACCCGTTGGCGCTGGCACTGGTTCAGTTAACCCAAGGGCTAGTTTCAATGGCAAAGGGGCACTTTGGGCATGAAATACGAATTGACCTTAGCTGCCTTGGAAGTGAAACTAGTCAGGAAAGTTCTTTTTTATTTTTTTTATTTTTTTTTATTTTTAGGAGGTGCCAGTGATTGAACACGGGACCTCATGCGTGGAAAGCAGGTGCTCAAAGCACTGAGCTACTCCTGTTCCCAGGAAAGTTTTTTAAACTGTAAATTTTAGGAAGGCATGAGAGGAGGCATCAGAAGTTTCCCTTATCCTTGGCCTTTCTTCCCCACCTGCTCATTTTGGGCGATGACCAGAGTCACTAAAACATACAATCTGGCTTTAAGTATTTGCTTAATACATAAATCTGAACTTACAAATGAAGAGGAGGACAGCTACATATTTTAGGACACTAGTGTCTTTGAGTTCAGGGATCAAAGCACATGGGCATGTGAGCAAGTTTCAGCCAATCAAGAGTGTCCCACAGGAGGCTTTTAGAATCTGGGGCAAGTGACACAGAGAAAGAAGCATTATTTAGGTTGATTGACTTCTTCACTACCCATACTGCAATCCAAATGAATTTACCTTTCCTGAAATGCCATCCATTGTAAGAACGAAGAGACTTTGCTTTCTCTAATTTCTGAAATCACTCTCAAAAGTGTTGTTTCATAAACATTTCGTGCAATAGCAGTATTTTTCAATTAATTATATATTTTAGCCAGGTAAATATTTATGATTGTTATTTTCTCCTGGTAAATTGCCCCTTTTATTAGTATATGATGACCTTCTTTGTCTCTAATAACAGCTTTGCTTTTAAAGTCTATTTCATCTGCTAAAATATAGCTACTCCAGTTTTTTTTTCGGTTACTGCATGCATGGAATATCTTTTGCCAGCCTTTCACTTTCAATCTATTTGTATCCTTGGTCTAAGGTGAGTCTCTTATAGACAGCATGTAGACAGCTCATATTTTTTTTATCCATTCTGCCATTCTGTGTCTTTTGATTGTGGAGTTTAATCCATTAACAGTCAATGTTATTGCTGTAAAGGCAGTTTTTACTTCACCCATTCTGATCTTTGGGTTTTATCTGTCATATCTTGTTTTCACCACTCTTTCTTGTTGCTCTCAGGATTCTATCTTTATCTTTGGCACTTGACATTCTGATTAATATGTGTCTCAGAGTAAGTCTATTTGGATTTATTTGGATGGGAGTACGTTGTGCTTCTTGGATACAGATATCTACCTCCTTTAATAGGGTTAGGAAATTATTATTTCCTCAAATATTCTTTCTGCCCCTTTTCCCTTCTCTTCTCTTTGTGGGACACCCATGACATGTATGTTTGCACATTAATGCCATCATTTAGTTCCCCAACACCCTGTTCAATTTTTTCCATTCTTTTCTTCATCTGTTCTTTTGTATGTTCACTTTCAGAATTCCGGTCTTCAAGCTCACTGATCCTTTCTTCTGCCTCTTCAAATCTGCTGTTATATGCCTCCAGTGTATTTTAAATTTCATTTATTGTGCCTTTCATTCCCATAAGATCTGCTATTTTTCTATGTATGCCTTCAAATTCTTCTTTGTGCTCACTCAGTGTCTTCATGATGTTTTTAATCTCTTCAGCCATCTCATTGAATTTATTAAGGAGGTTTGTTTGAACATCTACTATTAGTTGTCTCAACTCCTTTATGTTTTTTCCTTTGATACTGGGCCATATCTTCCTGTTTCTTGGTATGTATTGTAATTTTTTGTTGGTGTATTGGCATCCAGATGTATTTATTCTTGGCCCCTTTTCCCTCTTTAGTCTAGGACTTTCTATTTGACTTTTTCCTACAGCCCCTCTTTAATACTTGGCTCAACTTAATCTGGAACTTTATAGTGGCTGTGCTTACCCAATCTGAATTTTCTCTTGCCCTTTCTCCCTTGGTAGTTGTAAAATAGGAGTTGAGGATGCAGTTGGTACTGTTTGCCATGGAGGCTGAAGCTGTCCGTGTTGCTCCAGGAATGGTGAAGCTTCTTTCACCTTTCTCCACTGCCAGGGGTTGGGACAGAGTTGCAGCTGTATGCAGTAATCCAAGCCATTCAGGCCAAGACTATCTGTAGTTGTTCAGAGAGACTGATGAAGCTCCATGCCCCTTCCTCCCCTGCCAGGGGTGGGAATGGAGCCCCCAGTGTGCCAGGCAATCTACTCTGTGCAGGCCAAAAGCAACTGCAATTGCCTAGAGAGGGTGAGGGAACACTGTTCCTCCTTTTGCTCTGTCAGGGGCTGGGATGGAGCCACAGATATGTCCACCAATCTGATTTGTGTGGGCTGAAAGCACCTTCAGTTGCCTGGAGAGGCTGAGGAAGTACTCTCCCTTCTGCCCTGTCAGGGGTGGGGATGGATCCACAGGTTTGCCCACGTGTCTAGACTGTGCAGGTCAAAAGCACCTGCAGTTGCCTGGAGAGGCTGGTGCAGGTCCCCCCAGCTTTCTCCCTGCTGGAGGTAGGGCTGGAGCCTAGGTTAAGGCAGCAATCCAACCTGGTGGAAAGATACCCGGTCTCTACCTTCACTGTGATTTTCAATCAGCCCTGCTTCCTCTCATTCTGGGGGCAGAGTTAAAATGGGGGCTACTGGCCTCTTTCTGACTTGAACAGTTTCAAACTTTACCTGTTCTTAGAATTGAACTTTAGCCAGCTGAATTTACTAATCAATTCCTAAAACTGGTGCCTGACTGTCTCTTTCTTCTCCATTTTTTGGAAATGGAGCTTCCAACTTCAGCCAGGGAATAGCTCCTGAGAAAGCTTGCACCACCAGTGGGGATGGGCACCCGCCTCCACAGTGTCGAGTGCTCTCTACTCATGAATCTTCACTGCAGATGGGCAATCTCCTCCTTATGTTCTTCCAAGGATGTTGCAGGATGCTATTCTTGTCTCCTGGGCCCCTTAAACAGGTGATTTAGATAGCTCTGGCTGAATAGTAGTACAAGTAGGACAAGCTCCTTCCTCTGCTGTCATCTTGCCCCTTTCCTGAATCCATGGAATTTGATGAGATAATTTAAGGAAAGGAGGAATGGAAGATAGGTGAGACTGGAATATAAGCAGATTTCCTCAGATACTTGGGTAAAATTCAGGAGGCAAAGACTGAGAGTTGCTTTAGAACAGTGATTCTTAACCTTGGACGCTCATGTAGAGAGCTTAAAATAGTACTGATGCCTGAGTTCCACCTTCAGGTATCTTGATTTAATTCACCAGGAGTTCCATATAGATTTAAGGGTTTTAATGCATAGCTAAGACTGGGTACTACTGTACTACAAGGACATGATAACAAAAGGAGAGAAAAGGATAAAGTGAATAACATTTGGTTTACATAGACTCTTGATCCAAGTTTCCAAATTGTCATGAGTGTGTTGTCAACTTCCCTTTACTTCTCCATCCCTGTCTTTCCTTGCTCTTCACTACTTGATCCACCGATATGTCTTTCTACTCAGCCAGCCCCTCTCAAGACAAGAAAGGACCTCCGTGCCATTTCCAGGAAGCACTTAGACTTACCTTTTCTACCCAGACATAAAGAATGAGTCACAACTGCTCAGCTTCCATTCTGTTCTCCAAGTCACCTTGCAGCTAGTCAGACTCAGACTCAGTATTCACAGAAACATCCCATTTTCCAAGTAGAATGCAACTAGCAGGTTAATCTGGGAGCCACTGAGAGAATATAAACCTTGCCTTACAAAAAGAAAATTATTTACAGAAGACTTGACCCCTGACATGGGTCTTGAGGGACACATTTGAGTATTTAGGTGAAGAAGGAAGAAGACAAAGTAGAATGGCATGCCCAAAGGCATGGAAGCTTGGAAGAATATAGTGAGTTGAGGACATTGGAAGAAGCAGTTTCGTTTCCACTCTTCTGGAGAAAGAGCATAGCACTGAGTTCCTAACTATGCTTCTTTCCAAATGCCCTGCCCATTACCTTCAATACCACTGCCTCAATGAGAGCTCTGTTTTGAACCTCATGCTAGTGGCAGAGGATTTCCCTGCTGCCAGCCTTGTTGACAAAAACAACTCCCTGGGTGGGTTAGAGTTACAGCCTTGAATGTGGGGACCTACTTCCCATGAGCAAAGTGCCTGGAATGGTGAAGCTGTTGTGCTCCAGGATCTGAACCTTCACTTCTTTATACTAAGCCTTGCCGTCTAAGTGGGCCCCGATTCTGACTGTTCATCCACTCACACCTGGGATCAACACCTTTTTGAAAACATTGTTTTGAAGGCCTTGCTACCTGTCTAGGATTCACTGCCCCCGGATTGGGCTCTTGCATCTTGAGCACCGTCTATACTTACCACTGGCAGGGCAGCCATGTTGCCCAACTGCAAGGGATGCCATTCAGTGCATTCTATGCGAATGAGCCCCCTGGAGTTGTGCAGCACTGCAGCCCTGCCTACCTGCTTGCTGGGTATGACCCATGATGCTCCCTTAAGAGTGAACTTTGATAGAGGAGTCAGATCACCACTAGCCTTCTGACTGTCCTGTGGCCTGGGAATAGACAACACTGATGGTACTTGCTTAGAAATGCTTTGTTGGAAGTAGAATTAGAATCCTGAAAAGAGCAGCCTCTTTCTGTCCTTACTGGCAACAGGTTTCTCACAAAGGATACAATTTCTTTTAAAAATTATTGGGGGCTCCTGAAGGCTCTGGAGACACCCAGGTTCTAAGGTCAGCATGGATAGCTCCGGAGTTTGGTGCCTTGCCAGTGGGCCCTACTTTGGAGTTTGTGCTCCTGACAGTGACAGAGTTGGATTCAATTATGTCTTTCCTGCACATGACTCTTCTGTTCCTTCTATTTAAACCTATACTTGGTGCTGGAGTTTGTAGGTATACATCCAGAGACTCGAGTCTTTGGGCTGTCCATGTGCCAGTTGGTCCCGGAACCTTGGTAGAGCTGCAACACCTACTTTTTTAGCTCATTGGACTCACCCAGGACAACTGGCGGGGAGATGATGATGGACAACGGCCGTCCCAGGGAATGGAGAGAGTCTGCACCTGCTGGCAGGATAGTGCAACCCATCTTCCCCATGGGATATAAGCCCCTCTCAATTGGAGGTGGAGTGAACGTCACCATCCCAGAATCCTTGGTATTGGGGGAAGAGCTATGGACTAGAGTGGACTTACTAGTATTCTCCTATAGACATATTGTGATTCTAGCAATGGAAGAAATTACAACATTGATGTGGAGCCAGTGGCCACTGGAGGCTCTGAGGGCAGGGAGAGGGAGAAACAGTTGTAATACGGGGGCTTTTTCAGGACTTGGGAATTGTCCTGAGTGACATTGCGATGATAAATATAGGCCATTTTATATCATCACATAACATGCAGAACTGTGTGAGAGAGAGTGTAGACTACAATGTGAAGTATGGTCCATGCTTAATGGCAAAGCCCCAGGATGTGTTTATCAATTGCTATGAATGTGCCACACTAATGAAGGATATTCATGTGAGAGGCTGTGGGAGGTGTGGGGAGTGGGGCATATTGGAATCCCTATATATTTTGTGTAACATTTATGTAATCCAAGTATCTTTTAAAAAATAAAAAAATTAAAAACAAAACAAACAAACAAACAAAATTATTGGGGAGTGGATGTAGCTCAAGTAGTTGAGTGCCTGCTTCCCATGTATGAGGTCCTGGGTTCGATGCTCGGTATCTCCCAAAAAAAGAAAAATTAATTTTCTTTTTCCTTTTCAGACTCAGCGTTTTAAAATAATCTCAATAAAGAGTTGAGTGTTTTGAAAAATCAGCTAGAAGAGTTGACCTGGGATTTTAAAATCTCTTAATCATTTGGCCATGTGTGAATTTATACCCTCCTTTGCCCAAATAGATCAAATTCGTTTGGTGTTTAGAGAGCCCAAGCACCATTGGCAAGATTAGGGGTTAGTCACAACTCCTCAGTTCTTATTTGACATCAGGTTATCATTGGTGGAGACCAGTCATCTGCCTCCTTGCTCTTTCCTAATGTAGCCTTACTGTTATGTTCTGAGACTTGTAGCACTGTTATTTGAGTGGGGACCTAATTGCCTTAAACAGTCTTCTACTGCATACACTTAGCTGCAGCATTTCAGTGATGATGCAAAACTGAAAGCCAAAGCAATGGGATGAGACCATTGCTGAGGATTCTGGGAAATAAAACCAGAAGAGATGGTACCCCTGAGTGATACTGGGTAAAGACATGAAATCTGGAATCATCGCAGCCATTTTGTCACCTTGAGAAAGCTTGAATCGGATAGAGGGTCCCCCTCATGTTTGTTTATTTTTAAGCCAATTAGAGTTTGGTTTTCTCTCACACTTTAAAGAGTTCTAACTGATAAACATCTTCAGGAATTTCAAAATAAATGAGGAAACTTAGCTTGTTTATAATAAGCTGTCTTGTTTATTTTTTTTTTACAGAAGCCATAATCCATGCCTTCAATTTAGTAAAAAAAAAATTTTTTTCTTTCTTTTTCTTTGTTTCTTACAGATTTCAGTTGTAACACCAATAATCAGGGCTCCTCTGTGTGTTGAGGGTGAGTAGTTCAGCATGTGGCCTCTGGAAGCAGACCAAGTATAGGCATTTAAATTCCAGCTCAATCACTTATTAACCATGTAATCTTTTATACTTTTATTTTTAAATAACTCTGGACTTCAATTTTCTTGTCTGAGAAATAAGGATAATAATACTCCCCCTGCCCCATATACCCACAGGCTGTCTTAAGAATTAATTGAGTTAATATACAAAACTTCTTCTTAACAGTGCCTGGAACCTAGAAGTCACTGAATGCATGTTGATATTATTGGCCAAATCCTTTTGGAAAGCTTGGTAGATGAAACCAGGGCTGCAGAAGTTTAAATTTCATGGTTCCAACAGGAAATCCTGGCTCCTAAACTCACAAGAAGGCACTGCAGAGTACGTGAAGCTATCTGAAAAGCTAAGCAGGGCTCTGTTGTAGGGTCATTGCTCTTTCTTCATGATGAAAGGACCTGTGTGATTTGTTGGTGTTCCGTTGAGTCAGCCAGCCACAGATGGTTTCAGTTGGCACATAAAGATCTCTCACCACCAGGTAGGAAAAAAGGGAAGGGAGAGAGAAATAAGAAGAGACACTTGAAGGAGAGCCAAGCATCCTGCTAAGCCCCAAAGGGCACCATTGCCTTTTCCACTTGGTGGAGAGAGAACTGGAATGTAAATGGTGTGTGAAATGTTAAATGTGAGTGAACTTTAAGCAATTGACATGGTGCTTCTGCTTCATTACCAGTTTCATTTTTTTCTGACAGTGAAATCTGGGAAAATGTTCCCAGGTTCCAGTTATTTCTAAGAGATGAAGAATTTCAATGGTGGGCTGAGGTTGGA
>JAQZBX010059911.1:0-17421 GCA_029593785.1 Cabassous unicinctus
AAAAAAAAAAAAAAGATCAAGGAATGTGCATGTCTGAGTTTTCAGCTGAAATAAAATGGTTCCAGTGTGCAAGAAGGTTGCCTTCATTATTCTGAGCTTTAATGAACTGTTTTGATTAGTTACTTGGACTTCTACTCTACTTGTGCCAGTGTAATTAACTATTTCCTTTAGTAATATTACCTTCAGTGTGGAGAGTCCTGGCTCCCTATCTCCAAGGGTGACTGCCCTGGGTAGCTGGGGACCCGCTGGGCAGGACCCCCTCCCAGCTGTGAAAGCCCGAACGGCTCTCACTGCCTTCAACTGTGTCCTTCTCAGCTCCTCAAGCAGCGCCCATCACATGCTAGGCATCACTGTGTGTCTCACGTATAAAAAGGTGTGCTGGCGGTGAGTGATTCTCTTGGCTCTTGGCTTTCTGTTCTGGTGACAATGGAAACACACAGGGTGGGAAAGAAAGCTTACCCCTCGGAAAAAAAAGTAGACGCCCCCTGATACAGACAAAATCTCTCCAGTGACTCGGAAATAGTCTCCAGCGGTATGCTTCAGCCTATAGGGAGGCTGCAAGAAGCAGAGAAGTTGGTGATTCCATTCCCTCATTCTTTCATTCAACAAATATTTATCAGGTGCCAAGCCCTGGGATTCAGACCCAGCCCTGGCCCTGAGCTCAGCCTCCATCATCAGAGAGACATGCACAAATACAATGTATTGTGTTATGAGGACACCTGCAAAGAGGCCACAGGGGACCTGATTCCCCAGCTGGCAGCCTCCAGGCACCACTTGGAGTGGCCTTACAATGCTGAACTGTCTCCCATGGCTGGGGGAGGACGATGGGAGAGGTAGGTGTGCTCCTACAGATCCAGCGTCCTGTGAATCCTGCTGTCCACAGCCCTACAGCCCACAGGAAGACCTGGTCTCCCAGGAATGTCCATTTTCCCACAGATGGGGAGGGCGAGCCCATCCCCCACAAACCTGTGTGTGTCATCCCTGTGACTGCAGCCACTGTTTTCAGGAGCAGGTGTCCTTTCAGCTTACCATTGCCATTTCATAAGCACTAGTTCCCTGGTCTATCTTATTGGCACGTTTCTCTTTTTTCTTAAAATGAAACCATTAAATGGCCTTAACAGGTGGGTAGAAATCAAGCTTTCACTAATTATGAAGTTGAGCTTTGGAACCAAATTTACAAGTAAGGCACC
Source organism: Cabassous unicinctus (assembly GCA_029593785.1). NCBI lineage: Eukaryota > Metazoa > Chordata > Mammalia > Cingulata > Chlamyphoridae > Cabassous > Cabassous unicinctus. The sequence continues at coordinate 1,191 of JAQZBX010059911.1, forward strand.
CTGGAAATGAAGGCAGCAAACAAAGTCCCCTGGGTGTTGAATGGAAAGGACTCAATTCAGAAACCCGATGGAGTCCCCGGCTCCCGGCTGAGGACAAGTCTGGTCTCAAGCTGATTTGAAGGATGGCCCAGGGCCTGGCACGGAGGAGCTCAAAAACACAGGCCCAGGGAATGAGTGATGAGTGAGCGAAAGAGGAAGTGAACCAAAGAGGGTGGGCGAGCAGCAAAAGGCTTGGGACTCCTACTATCCCAGACTTGCTCCCTGAGCCCCCATTCCTCCATCTTGTCTAACCTAACACCCCCTGTGCAGCCAGGGGCCTCAGGACCACCACTCAGCCTTGAAGACCACAAGGCTGAAGGACAACGCTGAGAAAGGAAAACCTGAGAGTGGAAAGACCATGCACGCTCCAGGGGCTCCTTCCACCTCTCCAGTGAGACTGGAGGGAGTCCAAGGTAGGACCTGGCTCTGTGGGTCTCCCCCTTCTGAGGCCGGAGCCTCGGGCCATACCAGGCCATCTACAGGCCTGTAGTAGGCGGCGGTGGTGAAGATGATCATATATAGGCAATAGACGAAGAAGTTGAAGTAGAAGATACGCTTGACAAATCTGTCCCACTTGTCCTGCAGGAGTCGGTTCAGCGGTTCCACCAGGAGCATGTCATGGCGATTCTGAGGGGAGCAAAGAGGCAAGGCTCACTCCCCTCACCAGCAACCACCTCCCACGGCCAGCATCAGCCAACAGCCCATGGAGCTCCTCAAGCCCACCTCTCCAGGCATAGCCAGGCCCGGGACCTGGCACAGAGGGGGTCATGGGAACTGTGAACCAGTGGGCAGCCAGAGTCTAGCGGATGGTCCCAGCTCTGCCATGGCTCTCTGTATGACCCGTCCTCTCAGACTTCAGTTGCCCCATACGTACAGTGAAGGAGAATTGGACAAGCCCTACATGTCCTTGACATTTAAGAGGTCCCAAATGTTACCTGACATTCTATACCCATGTCTCTAATAACTCACTCCCCAGAGCCCCCTTCCTTATTTTTCACACAATAATGGGAAGAGGCTGGCTCAGGCAGAGCTTGCATGAGGGCAGACAGGAAGGGGCCTCTGAATTCCTTCTTTCTCACATTTCCAGACCCAGGTCAGGCCAGCTGTCCAGGCAGGGTGGCAATTCCCATGCATGAGATATGAAGGGAACCAGGAAGCCTTTCCTGCAGTGGGTGGGCACAGAGCCTGGGAGACCACCATTAAAAGCATGCTTTGGGGCATAAGTCTCATATCCAGGAGATCCTTCTTAAAGCTCAACTATCCCTAGGGTGGATGAGCTGAAATCAGATAAGTCCAGGCTCTCTCAAACCATCAAGTGCAACTGCCATCAAGCTTGAGCTCCCTCAACTAGGTCCCTACTCAGTATTTTCTTGAATAACTTTGGGGATGGGAAGCCCCTACTGCCTCAAGAAGCCTATGTAGAAATGCTAACTGTGGGGAGTAGTAACTATTCTCTGGAGTAACGTTGGTCTTCTCCAAGTCTGCACTCCTGGCCCTTAAGAGCCATCAGAGGCCTGAAGCTGCCAGCAAAGGCACCAAGTCAAACATCTTGGTCCTTTCTGAGGTTGGTTCCTATCAGGCCACCCTTCCAGGAGCTCTGAGTCAGAGGCCAACTCAGTGCGGTAACCCAGGAGGGGGCAAACAGGGCAGAACCAAGCAGGCCAGGCCTCTGCCTTGTTCCAGACTGTCTGACCGTGTAAACGCAGCCTCTGAATCTGAGAGACATCGTGGCATCCCCTCATTGTCAACAGCATACACTCCAGCCCCCAAGCCTGCCTCAGAGGCTCACAGAGTCAGCTTGGAAAGAGGGGACAAGGAGGTGGCCTTTCAAAGCAGTGGTGGCAAGATGGACTATTCAGTAAGTGCCACCGGGGCATTCATTTGGAGGTGAAAGAATTTAGTTAGAGGTCTACCTCACGCTTACACAAAAACCAATTCTAGATAAATTAAAGAGCTAATCATAAAATAGCTATGAAGGAGTTAAAGGAAAATATTGAAGGATAGGTGTGTAAACCTGAAGTGGAAAAGGGCTTCCTAAATAAGACACAAGTCTTGGAAACTCTATAAGAAAAAAATTAACCAATTGACTCTATCAAAGTGAAAAACTTTTATAAATAAATGATGCCATAAACAAAGTTAAAAGAAGAAACAGAGGGGAGTGGGTATAGCTAAGTGGTTTGAGCACCTGCTTCCCATGTACAAGGTCCCGGGTTCAATCCCCGGTACTGTCTTAAATAAATAAATAAATAATGACTACTTCTAAAAAGAAAGAGACAGACTGGGAGAAAAAAAAATATTTGCAACATATACAATAGATAAAGGATAAAATTCATTATATAAAAAGAGAATCTACAACTCAAGAAGGATGGGCCAGTCCATTCTAAGAGTGGGAAACAGACAACAAAAAGGAAACCCATGGAAGAAGCATAAATGGTCAATAAATAAATGGAAAAATGTTCAACCTCCTATTAACCAGGCAAATGAGAAATAAGACATCAGTGAAATACCATTTTTGCCTCCATTAACTTACAACAGTTAAGTTTTTGGGATGGACAACTCCCATCCCCAAAAACAAAGAGTATCTGCAACTGCAATCAAAACAGTTCCTTCCATCTGCCCCATAAGATCTAAGCAGAGTGGGCTCCCAATCTGAAGCAGAGTGGGCTCAGCATCCCAACAACCTCAAAACTGAGGAATGAACAAAGACAAGGGGGGGATGCAACCATGGACCAAATTAGACTTATTATTATTGTACTAACAGAAGAACTTTCAACATTGATATAAAGAGAGTGATTACCATAGGTTCTGAGGGGAGAGGCAAGAAAGAATAATAGGTGGAACATGACATTTTTAGGGCATTGGAATTGTTCCGCATGATACTGCAATGGCGGATACAGGCCATTATACATTTTGCCAAAACCTATAAAACTGTACAGGGCAAAGTGTAAAACATAATGTAAACTATAGACCTTGGCTAGTAGCAATGCTTCAATATTGGTTCATCAATTGTAACAAATGTACCATACTAATGTAAGATGTTATTATTAGGGGGAAATGTGGGAAGGGGAGGGGGTGGGTTATATGGGAATCCTCTATACTTTCAACTTAACTTTTTGGTACTCTAAAACTTCCCTAAAAATAAAGTTTATTATATATATATATATATGTATATATATATATATGACTGATATGTCCAGGTTGGCAAAGGACATGGGTAGATGTGTACCAGTAGGCATATACATTGACACAGACTTTTTGGAAGACAATTTGGCAATGGCTATTAAGATATTAAAATGTTCATACTTTTTGACTTAGCAATTCCTATTCCAGGTACCCATTGTAGAAAAATACTCAAACCCATACAAAGTGGCAAGCAGCATTGAGGTAGCAAAAAACTGGAAATAACTGAAATGTCCTCCAATGGACATTTTACTCCCCACCCAACTATGGAATGCTATACAGCAATTTTAAAATGAAGCAGACCCATGTGTACTGGTATAAAACTATCTATAAGACATGCTATTAAGTGAAAAAATTGGCTGTTCTACATTATGTAGAGTATGATCCCATTTATGTACACAAAATGAAACTACGCATTTTTATATGGTGAAAAGGGGGCTCTTCTTTCTATGTACTTCTGAAATATTTACAGTTTTACAGGAATATAATCTTATATTGTTTGTATAATTAAGGAACGCATCCAATGGGGTTGAATGAAGAGGTGTGGCACCAGGGTCCAGTCGGTTTTGATGCATGAAGGGCAGGCGTAACTGGCCCAGGGGCTGGGAGTGGGGGAGTGAGGTGCAGTGAGGCCCGAAGCCCTCCAGGGTCCACTCACGGGGGTATCGCTGCTGCTGTAGGCGATCACCTCCAGCACTGAGTTCTTCTCACAAGTGTCGATGCAGGACAAGTCGTAGAGAGAGGAGTGGACAGGACCGTAGGCCCACTCGGTGAACTTCCTCGACAGGTGCCTGCACTCGGGCTCCTGGATTTCCCTCTGGAGAATATAGGCCAAGACCTGCCCCAGGACAAGCGCCTGTTAGAGGCCAACCCCAGGCCCAGTAGCAGGCTGAGAACCCCTGGGACCACCAGCTCTGCCTCACACCCAGTCAGAGTCCCTGCTCGAGCCCCAGGAGAGGCCCGACTTCTACCCAGTTGCCTCCTGACCACCATCACAATTAGCCTGTCCACTCTCCAACCCCCAAATGCAGCCCCATCAGGCCAATTCCTGATCACATTCGGCCCCCTAGCTCTACCATCTCACAGTGAGGACTGCCAGTGGCTCCATTCTAGAAAATCTCAAGGAATGCCAGAAGTGAAAGAAAGAAAGAAAGAAATTCAAGAAATGAAATTAAGATCATCAAGCCAGGCTCCTCACCCTAAGAGGCTCAGTATGAGCAGGAGTGAGCTTCTAGAATCCCCTGGTACTGAGAAGCCCCCTCCCCTTCCAATTCCCAACAGCCCCAACCCACCATCAGCCTCGTGACCTGACGACATCCACAGGCTCCTGTTTGGGCTCGGGCCTGCCCTACCCAAACTGTCCTCTTAGGACCCTCCTGATCACGTACAATTCCTGCCTGCCATGGAAAACCACCAAGAGCTCCCTTTTCTATTTCACACTTGGCTCAACCTGTCCCATCCCCAGGCCCCAGCACCCCCACACCCCCATCCCATGTCTTGTTGGTGATGTTCAGAGTTGGAAATCTGAAATGACCACATCTCCATGCTGAGTTCCACCCAGCTCCTCACATTTTCTGGCTTATCCCAACAGCCCACTGCCCTTGCCCTACAAGCTGGTATTATGGAATTGGAGCTCCCCTGGCCTTCAGGCTGGTGTTAAAGAATCAGACCTCCCCCTCCCCTACTGGCTGGTGTTACAGAATCAGAGCTCCCCTGGCCTACAGGCTGGTGTTATAGAATCAGAGCTCCACCCAGCCATGATGCCAGGCACATGCAGAGAGCAGGTAGCCCCCAGCTCAGGGCCAGAAGCCCCTTCCCCTACCCCGATCTTCCCGCTCCGGGCAGCCAGAGCCAGTGGCGTCAGCCCCTTCTTGTTGGTGAGCTCCTCCAGCTTCAATGTAGGGTGGAGTTTGGCCCCCAGGATCAGAATCTCATTGTACATGCTTGTCACAAACTTGGTGTTATCGGCCGTATTGTCAGCCACCTCCACCAGGGCGTGCAGCACCGTGTTGCCCACCGAATCCCTGGCGCTGATGTCTGCCGGCTGCCAGGAGTTCTGCAACAGGAACTTCACGATGCCCAGCTGGTTGGTGCACGCGGCCAGGGAGAGGGGCAGTTCACCTGCAGCCAACACAGGGCACGGAGCTGGGCCCACGGCATGTGCCTGGCCTCGCCAATGACACATGGTCCCTGAGCCATGGGGCCTCTAACTCCCTCTGTATCTGCTCTAAACCTCCCCTTCACAATCGCTTAAAAGCTACATAGTCTCCCTACCAAAGTAGAAGCCAGGCCGCCCTTTGTTTTTCTTAAAGAAGTCCCCATTGGCAGCAGCCTGGACGTCTGCTCCGTTCTCCACCAGGAGGGTCACCAGGGCCATGTTCCGCCTCTCGATGGCAATGTGCAGCGCTGTCTGGCCTGTGGAGGATGCACGCTGTTGGCTTTGTACTCATAGTCCTGTGGGGGGGGGGCCCAGACACGTGCTGGGGAAGGCCCCTGGGCAGGCAGCAGCCACCACAGTGGGGCCTGGATGGAAAGTGCCTGGACAATGCCCCACTGGAGAAGGCCAGGCCAGGATCCCAAAAGGGCCCTCTGGGAACAGGGGTACCAGATAGGGAGCTGGAGGAGGCAAAAGTGCCAAAGAGCAAGGAACAGTATTAGAGGAGCGGTGAATTCCAGGGGCGGGGAGCCCTAAGTCAGCAGAGGGGAAGCAGGGACCCCCAGGCCCAGGAGACCCCAACTCAGTGGCTGGGATGGCGAAGAAGTCCAGAGGCTTGGTTACAGGTGCTGGTGGGCAGAGCCCGGCGGGACCCTGTCCATCTCCTCACCCCTGTAGTAGCTGTCTGTGTAGCTGGCGTTGACAAACTCCTTCAGGCTGTCCGTCTGCCGGGCAATCCCCAGGAGCAGGGGGATGGTGTCGTTCTGCCCACCGTGCAGGTTGAGCATGGCTTTCAGCAGACAGGTCTTTCCTGTCTCCGGGTCTGCAAGACAAAGTGAGGATCAGCTCAGGGCGCTGTGGCCAGCGCCCCTCCCGGGAACCAGGCCCTCTTGCGGGCCACCTTTGAACTCGCTGTCTGTGAGGTGCTTCTGGCTCCTCTGCAGGAAGAACAGAAGGCTCTCCAGCTCCTCGCAGTTATTCTGAGCAACGGCTTCAAAGATCTTCCGACGATCATAGAGCCTGAGGGGCTTCTCGGCCTCCGAAGTGAGGAAGTCCTGGGACAACTGCCTGTGGGCCAGAAGATACCCTTGTCTCCTGTGCCTGTCTTCCCTCAGCCCAGAGCCTGCAAAGATTATCAAGGGAATGCAACGAAAGCCCGAGGCCAACCAAAAAGGGAAATGCATGGCACAAAACCCACTCCTCAGTCTAGGTGGCTGTCCAAGAAGTCGATGCAGCCTGGGAACCGTGGGGCGCACGTGCCCCCATTCCACCCCCACCGGTCTGTGGGCACCACCTGGAAAGTCTCCACCAACACCTCCCCAACACCCAGGCCTCCAGGGTTTCTCTGCCTCCTGGGAGCTGGGACTCAGGAGGCAGCAGTAGCCTGGAGGGGACTGAAGGCAGGGGTTTGATCAACCCCTGCTAAGTGAATAAGCAGCCCTTACACCTCCCCAGAGCTCAGCAGTGTGTGAGCCCTCCCTGCCCTGCCTTGGGGGAGGCAAGAGGGCTGGTGGTTTCTTCATTACAGCTGTTTGGTACTTTCTGCCTAAGAGCACCCTGGCCTTGAGCTTTCAGACTTCAAGTCCAAGTGTTTGGAGTCAATGGGCATTCTAGGCCTGGAGACCTAGAGATACGCTGGCAGCCAGGAGCAGCCTGTCCATTTGTCTCATAAGGTGTAATGAGTGCAGACCTGGACCAGGTGACCTCTGAAGGCTCCCCAGACTTACCTGACACAGGCAGGGCCATCCCCAGACCTCTGGACGCTGACAGCAAGGCTGACTGTGATGGCTGGGCAGGAGGCAGGCTTCCCTTCCTCATGAGAGCAATCCATAGAGGTGGCCTCCTCCGAGTCACCCCTCCCAAAGAGCCGAGTGCGGCTCTTGGCTGTGGAGAAAATCTGGGGCTTGGCTGGAGGTGGCTTGGAGTTAGGGTCGCCATCCCGAGAGTCCTCTTGGGGCATGTCCTCAGGCTCCCCTGAATCCGAGTTTCCCCATTTCTTCATCCTTGCCAGATCCTCTGTGGCCCAGGAGGCAGCCTGCGGGCAGCCACCAAGATCAGGTTTGTTCCCAGCTTGAGGACAGCATGACCCAAACGATCCCCCCACCCTCCTAGCAAAGGCCCCTGTGAGGCAGGGCACTCCAAAGGTCCAAAGGCCTCTGCCCCAGCCTCCCAGGGCTGAAGCTTTCAGGGGTGGTGAATGAACTATACTGTACCTCCCACCCCAGAGGCCCCAGGGGTGAGCAGATACTCCAGCATCCGCTGACAATCAACATGCAGAGTGGACAGGCCCCCAACCTTGGAGCCAGCAGGCTCTCTAAGGGAGGAACTAGGATGGATCCCTCCTCTTCTCTAGGCCTCAGCTGTCTCATCTGCAGAATGGGGATGGAAAACGAGTGCTCTGCTCTGCCTCCCTCCCAAGGTCAGAATTCAGGGAAATCATGGGGGTGGCCATCCTTGGCTGTGCATTCAGAAAGTAATCAGGAAATGAGGATGGCTCAACCCCAAAGAGCCAGAACAGTCTGTGTCCCCAGGAACAGGATGGGCGGGGCCCTGAATGACGGCAGAGCCTGACACCCTCACGTCCTGTGCTATGTGGGCCCTCGTGGCCCCTGAGGTACCGTGTCATCAGCCATATGTGCTGCCACCTTTGCTCTTCAACCTGGCTGCTGCAACCACAGAGTTTGTAGGGGGTTTTTTGTACATTTTGTCATTTTTGCGGAAGTAATATATTTCATGCCTCCTGGCCCTGAACTTTTCAACTTGAGGTGGTTTGGGGCTGACGGGCCTTCTAGGCCTGAACCCCTGAGACAGGCTGGCAGCGAGGGTCAGCACATAGAGCTGTAAGCGTGTGTCGATACGGTTTTCCACCCCCACTCCTAACTCCATCTCGGCTCATCCCCTCCATCCATCTGGGCATCCCCACCAAACCAAACCACTCCCTGAAGCCCAGAGCTGCCCCACACATGCCATCGTTCATCTCAAGGGCCTTTGCTCCCACAGGCCCTCCACCTAGAGTGTTTTTTCCTCCTTCCCCCCTTGCCCAAATCCTACCATCTCTCAAATGCTACCTCCCTTGGGGTCCAGCACCAATGGTGCCTCCTCCATAAAGCCCTCTAATCCCTGCACTGGTCATGTCCCTCTGTCTCCAAGGTGCCCCAGCTCATTGTCCATCCATCTCTCGTAGCCCTCTGAGCCTAGACCTGTGGTCTAACCGTTTTTGTCTATCACTGTTTTATCTCCCCCATGCCACGTGACCTCCTCTTGGGTAAGGCCCTTGCCTGACGCATAGCTTTATGGGGAAAAAAGCTGTGCTTGTCCCATGGGGGAAATGGGAGCGATTAAAAACTGATTCTTCTTCTAATTCCCATTTCCACGGGAAGTTAGGGAGATGAATATTCCAGCAATGGCTGGATTTTGGAAAAGAGCCACTTAAGTGGGAGGCATCTCAAGCCCTGAGTTTCCAGGTGAAAGTTCAGGCAGTAGAAACCCAGAGCCCACGACTGGGCCATGGCAATAAAACAGCGTCACCTGATGCCCAGATCTGTGGGAAAACAAAACAAGGCCTCTCAGCTTGGCCTCCTATGAACATAACAACTGACCTCCAGTCCATGTCCCCTCCTGGCCTGTTCTCCTTTCAAGAGGGCCTGGTCTTTCTCTGATTTATCCATCAGGCTGAAACCCTGTAGCAGGAAATGCACCCGGCCACAGGAAGCCCCACTTCCCAATCATTCACCCATTCAGTCACCCAATTGCTCGACTGAGTCCTGCTCTCACTGCCAAGCCTGGGGTGTACCCAGCATGGGAGCCCCACAGGCCTGGGCTGGGCACAGAGATGAATCAGACTCCATCTGAGACAGAAACAAGGTGCTGGTCAGGGTGGGGGAACCACAGGAAGAGTAGGGGTGCTGATGAAGGCTTCATGGAGGAGGTGTCAGATGGGCTGGACCTTGAAGGGGCAGCAGGTTTGGGCATGGGGAGGGGAAGAGGGCAGGGCATACTGGAGTAGCTGATGAAGAGGAAAACAGTGGGGTTAGAACCAGGTGGCCACTGAGTCCAGGAACAGAATGTGGACTTTATTGCAGAGATGGGAGGAAGCCATGGGAAGCTTCAGAAGCATGGAGACCAGGAGCTAGCCTGTGCTTTCAGAAGATAACCTCTTGTCAAGGACCGCTCATAGTATGAGGAGCTTGTTAGCACTTACAAGGCAGAGCAAGCTAGGAAGAATAAAAATAATTGATGTTTTTGAGCTTTTGCTATGCACAAGGCACTGTTCTGAGTACTTTATATGTATTCATTTATTTAATTCTTACAATGTCTCTAAGAGATTTTTTACAGGCACAGAGAAGTTGAGTTACTTGCCAAAGGTCAACAGGCGGGGCCTGGATTTGATCCCAGGCAGTGTGGCTCCAGAACATCTCCAGTATTGCACCCCGCTCTCTGAACATTCGTTCTCTTCCTCAGCCCCAAATCCTACATCAGGGCCTGGGGGTTGATCAGACCAGGCACTTCCACCCCTGGGGCTGGGCAGGTGGGAACAACACTCTTCCAAATAGGAGCACCCTCTTGCTCAAGCAAGCATCCCAGAAAGTTCAAAGACCAAAAACAAAATACAAATGAGACCCAGGCCACATCCCATGTCTCTGGCTCGAGCACAAATGTCTGTGGTCTCTACTTGGATAAGGCTGACTACAAAACCAAGAACAAAATCACCCCCTGACTAGCAGCTCTTAGCCCAAGAAGAGAGCACCTATCAGGGGGACCCTCCATGAAATTTTCACTTCTGGTCTTTTTTCAGTGACTGCCTCTTCCCCTGACCAGTCCAAATCTAACAAACCCAGTAAATGTGAGCTGCCCACATGGTGCTGTTGTCCATTGAGTTGACACACACTGCATCTGCGCTGCGCACCCTTCATCTGATTTTCTGCTGGAAACGAAGCTTCTCTCTAAGGCAAAGGGCAGGGCAGGGGCTGAGAAACTATTTGCTCTGGGCCAGGAAGGAGACAGGGTCAGGACAGGCTGTCACTGACAAGCCTTGGGTGTGCCCAGCACGTGAGCCCCACAGTGATGCATCCTTCACAGCAGAACCTTCTACAGCGACTGGAGGAATTTCCAACCATGATTTAGGCAGACCTGTGCTGGCGGTCTGATGGAGGCAGGGGTTCTGGTTTACACAAGATTCACAAACTCATCAATCTGGACTAAAGGAAGTTCCTGAAAAACAATGACCCTGCCCGGCGAAGGCCTGATTTGATCTCTGAGTCTTTCTCAACTCCAGAGCAGGAGAGGCACTGCCTGCCACCTTGGAGAAGGCTCCCTTCTCCTCTCCCCAGTCCAGGTGAGACATCCTGCAGCATGGCTCTCCTGCTCTCCTTTCTGCCCCAAGTACCCATTTGCTTCCAGCCCCACGCAGCCTCCTGGAAGCCCCTCCCTCTCAGTGTCTGTAAGTTTCTGAGATGCTGGGACAATGCCAGTCCAGGATCCATCCCTGATCATTCCCATCCCATCATCCCCCCTAAACATCTCCTAAAGAAGGGGGGAGAGCTATGGGCTTCCCAACCTAAGGATGAAGACCCAGAGGGACTCTGCCAAGAACAAAGAGAGAATGGAGCCTGGACAAGGCCTGCTCCCAGCTCAACACTCCTTCACTCCACAGAGAGGGCAATGCATGAATATGTCAGCCACAAACCACCAGCACCAGCAGCAACTGCACCCCCCTCACCCCATCCTGACTGGTGTGGGAGCAAATAATGAATAGTGATAAAAGCAACCAGCACTACCATTTACCGAGTGCTTACGACTAGCCATGCACTGCAACTACAACTTCATCTAAGCCTCCCCAAGACGGAGGCAACCACTCTTCTTACTCCCAGCTTCCAGATGGCGTAACTGAGGCTCCAAGAGAGTAGATGAACAGCTCGTAATCACACAGCTAGAAGCCAGGCAGCCCAGCTGGGAGGCCCACCTTTGACTACTCACTAAGCCATCCTAAAATTTCACATCTGTGCAGGCCATGAAACAATAAACGGGACTCACCAGTTGGACGCAGGCACCCCCCACACCAAGCGGGCACCGTTGAGGTTGAGGGTAGTGGCAACGTGCGGGGAGAGTCGGGCCAGTTTGCAGAGAGGAGTTGCCGTCTCTGCTAGCGAGGGTCCTTGGCCCCTCCCTGGCCGCGGGCTGCTCTGCTCTGAAGGGATGGGCTGTGGGCGCAGTCTGGCACACAAGGAAAATGTTTCCAGCAATGGCAGCAGCTGCTGTTGCCGCGGCTCCAATTCCCAGAGGATCCTGAAGCTTTTCCCATCATTTTTGCCCTTTTTCAGAAACCACTTAGCCACTGCCCCTCCTCCAACCATGCCAAGGCCACGGTGCACTTATCCAGATCCACACAGCCCAGACCAAGCCAGACCTCAGCTCTCAGGGAAGGAGGGTGTCACTGGAGCCTCCCAAACCCACTGCTCCTGCAAATGGGGGTCTGCAAACAGCTCGACAGAGACACTTTCAAAACTGGAGCTGCACCTGTGGCTGCTTTTTTTTTCTTTTTTTTTTTTTAGGAGGTACCAGGGATTGAACCCAGGACCCCGTACATGGGAAGCAGGCACTCAACCACTGAGCTATATCTGCTCCCCAATGAGAATTGGGTTTTTTTCATTTGTTTGGTTGGGGGTTTTTGTTTGTTTTTAGGAAGTACCGGGGATTGAACCTGGGGACCTCATACATGGGAAACCAGGCACTCAACTTGAGCTACATCTGCTCCCCTGACTGCTCCATTTTAAAATGTAGAAGAAACAGGAACGACCAGGTCACCCATCACGAGGTCCTGGCCTAGCATTTAGGGACCTGGCTTTGAGTGCTGGCTTTGCCATCAACTCTGTTTGACCTTGAAGTACCTCCTGCCTCTCCTGGGCCCCTGGTTCCTTATGTACCCCAACCTGGGGCAGGTGCTATGGGGGAGTTTCTGGGTCTGCCAGGACTCCCCATGTCTCAGCTGAAGCTCCTTATCTGAACCACAGAACACAGAAAATTATCTGAGGATCTGTTCTCAGTTCTTCTAGTACCATCCTTAATGCACAGGGGAGAAGCGACTCCATCACATAAAATGGATGAATAGGGCCGTAGGGCTTAAGTGTCTCCTGGCACCTGGAACCTGGCACCTCCTGGAACCTGGCTGAGCAAAGCTGCAAGGTCTTTCTGGGTGTGAATACAGGCTACAGCCCCAAATTCCGTGCAGAACCATCCTAGCAGTCACATAATGCCAGGACTCCAGTAAGCCTGGAATGAGCAGCCTCATACCAGAAAGGCCTGGCACAACCTTGTCCAGAGTTGCTCATAAGCTCTGACCCCTGAGTCAGGGCATTAAAGTGCAGACACCCCCTCAATTCTGCATGACATTTTATAGTTTATGAAGAGCTTACACAAACCCACTCTCCTAGGCCATACCACAACCCCAGGGGCCAGGCAGAGACTGTCATGCCCATTTCACAGATGAAAAAACTATGACATAGAGCAATTAGACAATTGCCCAGGTCACACTGCTGGTCTGGACTCAGAAGCTGAGCCGATTCCACCCTGCCTTATGCCTGTACTTAGGCAGTTTTTTATGTAATATAAATTCAATTAACTTGAACCTTAGAATTTTTTTTTTTTTTTTTTTGGTACCGGGGCCAGGGATTGAACCCAGGACCTTGTATGTGGGAAGCCAGCACTCAACCACTGAGTCACACCAGCTCCCCTGAGTTGGTTCACCCGCTTGCTTGCTTGTTATTTGTTTTTTCCTAGGAGGCACAGGAAACTAAACCCCAGACCTCCCATGTGGGAAGGAGGCGTTCAACCGCTTGAGCCACATCCACTCCTTAGAATTTATTCTTAATCTTTATGTGACAATCTGAACTATGTAAAAGACTTGCCAGCAGTGACCCCTCAACCCACAAGTCCTCTGGGGTCACCGTTCCTTCTAACCACGAGGTACCCCCAGGATAACTTTCTGATCGCCTTGGAAATGGAACTCTGTGACCTGCTGACACTGTGTCAGGGACAGACCCCTCACTCACCTCTGGTCTCTGCTGTGGCCAGCCTCTGGTCAGCCTGTGGGAGGCGTTCTGAGAAAGGTGCGGAGAGAACCCAGCCCAGGCCCAACATGCAGGAACGGGGAGGGCCTTGCTTCTCCTCCACAGCCATCTCCTTTGCCTCCAGGAAATGTCTACCTCCAGGGAGGACAACACACATCGTCCAATGTGCCCCTCTGTCAACAGAGCCAGTGGGTGCTAACAGCAGCTCCCAAGGCCTTCTCGGTACACGCAGGCTCTGACGCCTGCACCCACGGGGTAAATCTGCCCCTTCCCCTCCCTAACAGCTCCTTCTTTGTCTCCTTGGTGGCCTCACCTCACCATGCCTTCCCCCACACACGGTGTTCCCCGGAACCCTGTCTTCAGTTCCCATCTCAATGCCCTCCCTTAACACCCTCTCCTACCCCAAGGACCCATCTAGCATTTCCAAGCCAGCAAGTCCTTCACGCAGGCCTCCAGCCCACCCTCTGCTCTGAGCTCCATCCCTTCCTCCCTTGCATCTCCAAGCAGAAGGCCACAACCTCCCTCTCCTCAACACATCCCAAGATGACCTCCTCTCCCCTCTATATCCAGCTCCCCTTCAGCATCTCCTGCCTCCAAAGGCACCAGCTTTCTTCCAGTCACCAAGCGTGACATACTTTGTCATCCCCGACCTAGCATTCTCTGCCCTCACTGCCTGGGCTATGTTTCTGTGGCCCATACCCATCCCTTTCTTCCCACCCAGCGGCTATTACCTCACCAAGGCCCCTTCTTCTCACCTGAAGGACCAGAAGTGCCTCCCTCCCCCAGGCCAGCCTCCCCCTTCCCGCCTCCCCCTTCCCGCCTCTCTCTTCCCACCTCCCAATTAACAGGTTGTGCTCCTTCGCCTCTCAAAATAGTCCCCAGCCCTGGCACCTTGAGCCCAGAGCCCCTGTTCCTCCCCTACTGTGACCCACCCTCTCTCAACACCTATGCACACCCCCTCCCAGACAAGCTCCCTGAGCCTGCCTCCCTCTTTTCCCCTTCTGCCTACCATGCTCACACTATCCATCCCACTTAATTCATCTCAAGGCCCAGGCAGCAGGTGAGACCCCCGGGTGCTGAGATTCTATCCTTCAAATCCCACATTGGCTAAAAAGCCTCCCCCCTCCCCAAAAAGGGACAGACTAAAGTGCTCTGCAAAGCTCCTATAGAAACTTCAACCTGTTGAAATCATATGGCGATTGATTGCATTTGAAGATAACAGTGACAATAGTAGCAGTGAATATTTATCGAGTGCTTACAATGTGCCAGCTTCCAGACTAAGTACTTCCATTCAGATCCTCACCAAGATTCATGAGGTCAGTATGATTTGTCCCCACTTTACAGATAAGGAAATGAAGCACAGGCAGGCTATGCAACCTGCCCAAGGACAGGGACAATTGTACAAGTCTGGTCTGGAGCTTCCTAAATCTTGTATCAAGATTTAACTATCCTGATTTCTGTGCCTTGCTTAGCAGATTGTAAATGCCTTCAGGGCAAGACAGTGCTCTCAAGCCCTCCATTTCCCTTCTCTAAACCTATGCCAGGTCTTGCCCAGAGCAGCCCTTGGGAAACATTGATTGGTTTGGCTTTCTCTGAACAGCACGTGCCCTGAGTGGTTCTACTGAAACCCGTACAGTGGTGGCTGGGACAAGACCTCGGTGGTTGAGTGTCACCACCATGGCTGTGATTTCCTGAGCCATAATTTTTTTGAAATGTGGTGTTCTCAAATCTGTGTAATGATGTAGACATTAAAACTCTTTGTAAGCAGAGAGGCTTTGATGATGACTTACAGGAGGAAGGGCTTCTCTATGCTTGGGTGTGGTAGGACCAGAGGCAGGTCAGGCGGGGCAGGGTAAGAAGAGGCTACACGGGCAGGTGAGTGGGCCAGCTCTGGTGTGACAGACACAGCCCTATTTTCATCCTTTTACCACCTGGGGGCACATTCACTTAAACTGAGCCCTTGACCTTGGCAACAAGAGCCAAATTTGTTTCCTTCATCCACCTGTGTTCCTCTCTGATTTGAGGCCAACCTGGCACTTCCAGCAGGAACCAGGTGGGAACTGGGTAGTCCAGCCCCAGGCAAAGTGGTGAAGGCACCACTGTGGGCTGAGGTCCCCAATCCAGATGGCAAATGGCAAACCTGGAAGAAAACCACCTACCTTCCGTGTTTGCTCTGGGAGTTAGTGTCACCAAGTACACTCACAGGTCTAAAAGACCAGCTGCTATGGAGCGCAGGAGCCTGCAAGGAGGGTCAGAATCCTCCAGAAGTGGATGGAGAGGGAAGGTGAGCCTGGGAGGGGCCAGGCATCCACTCAGCCCAGAAGGGCTGTGACTCAGGCAGGAACTGGGAACAAGAGGACAAAGGCAGGCGGAGGCTCTGTTGTGCCAGCAGAGAACAGAGTCGCAAGTCAAGAGGCCTGCCAAGGGAAGCGGGTGTGGCTCAGTGGATAGAGCCCCCGTTTACCATATGGGAGGCCCGGGTTCGCATCCCGAGGCCTCTTTGTGAGGGCACACCGGCCTGAGCGGTGCGGTGGGCTGATGCAGCAACCTCACGGCAGGAAGCGGGTGTGGCGCAATGGATAGCACACCTGTTTACCATATGAGAGGCCCCGGGTTCGCTTCCCGGCGCCTCCTTGTGAGGACATGGCGGCTCGCACGGCGCCGTGGGCTGATGTGGCAAGACCTCACAGCAAAGGGGGAGATGAGCAGACACAGAGAAGACACTCAGCTAATGGACACAGCAGCACAAGCAGCAAGGGGGGGATAAATAAATAAAATAAATAAATCTTTA
>JAQZBX010059912.1:0-17424 GCA_029593785.1 Cabassous unicinctus
AACCCTTAAAAAAAAAACAAATTAAAACTGCATTCAGAGTCTTTAACAATAGAGATGAGTAAATTAAACAACAAAACCTCAAACAAAATCATGCTAAATACTGCTTAATTGCAACTGCCATTCAAGAGAGCTGAAAAAAGAAACCCTCGGGTTCTACATAAACTTCACCAGAACCCTGCTTCAAGTGTGGCAAGAAAGGACCTTGAGCAAAAGCATGCCATAATCCGATATCTCCACCAAGCCCTGCCCCGTGTATCTGGTTAAAAAATATTGAAAATCAGACTGCCCTTTGACAGCTTGTCAAAGGCCAACTGCTCAAAAATCAGCCCCTAACCCAGAGCCAGGATTATCCCTGGCAAAACCACTGGGCCTAGCCACTGAAGACTGATACCACCTGGGCTCAGAAGCCCTCATCTTCTCCATCACCTTAGCCAAACCCAGAGCAATCATAATGGTGGCATATAAGCCAATCTCCTTTTTATTAGACACAGGGACCACTTATTCAGGTTTACTAGAACATGCCAAACCTTTAGTACATTCCTCAATCTCTATTGTGGTGGCTGATGGCCAGATATTGAATTTTTTTCAAACACAACCACTAACATGCTTCATTGAAACAGTTTCCTTCACACACTCATTCCAAATCATACCCACTTGCCCCACTCCCTTGATAAAATGAGATCTGTTAGCCAAGCTACATGCAACAATTAACCTCTTGGTTCTCAGCAAACCTACAACAGACACTCTTTTCCTCCTATATACACTCCTATCCGCACTCTCAAATCTTCCCCCAATCCTTAAAGAGCAGGTCAACCCAATAGTCTGAGACACAGAACATCCCTCAATTGCTAAACATCATAATTCCATTAAAGTCACCCTTTTAAACACTGAACACTTCCCAAACAAAGCTCAATAACCTCTAAGCCCTAAGGAATACTCAGATTATAGCCCATCATCAATTGACTTCTTTCTGTGGGCCTCTTATGACCAATCAGCTTACCTGCCAACACTCCTATACCAGCCATAAAGAAACCCAATGACCTTTATCATTTAGTTCAGAACCTGTGAGCAGTTAATGATGTCATTTGATGTCTCACTCTTGTTGTTTCCAACCTATATACACTGCTTTCCCAAATACCCTCCAACACCTCTCACTTCACAGTACTGAAGCTTAAAGATGTCTTCTTCACTATCTCTCTTGATCACTTTCCTGGAACCTATTCACCTTTACCTGAACAAAGCCAACTACCAAAGTCTCCCAGCAACTCATGTGAACTGTCTTCCCTCAGAGTTTCCATCAAAGTCCCTACTTATTTGGCCAGGCCTTAGCCCATGATCCCTCTACCCTGTTGCTAAACCCCAGCATTCTCTTGCAATTACATCAATGACCTCCTCCTATGCAGCCGCTCATTAGAATTCTTCATCACACACACTATTTCTCTTCTCAACTTTCTCACAAAGAGTATCAAGAGTTTCCCCTGATAAAGGCAAGATTTTCACCCCAGAAGTCATGTATCTCAAGCTACACCTAACCCTTACTCACAAAAGTCTAACTCAGAAATGAAAAATACTTATATCTGAAACCCCCCTGCCCACAACTAAGTCTGAATTACTATCCTTTCTAGGGCTTGTCAACTTCTTCCCTCTGAGTACCTAAATTCAGGCTTATTGCCAAACCCTTATATCACACAACTACAGACAACCTCCACAAAACAATACCCCAACACATATCAATCACAAACCCATTCAACTACAGAAAGCCCTGTGTACTGCATTAGCCTTAGCTCTGCCAAATCCAAACAAGCCTTTTCCATCTATACATAAACAAGAGGGGAGGGTATGCTTTGAGACTCCTAACCCAAAGGTATATACCTAACCACCATGCAGTTGCATACGTTTCAAGACACCTTGTCAGAACCATCGCAGGGTGGCCTCACTGTCTCCAAATTCTAGCAGCCACTACCATAATTGTTTAGAAAACCATAAAATTGGTGCACTTCCAAACCACCTAGATATACTCCTCAGGCTCTCTATCTTCACTACTGTCCCACCAAGTTATTTAATCATCTCCAATACTTGCCTACAAGCCATACAAGCAACCCTACCCCAAAACCCAAATGTTACTCTCCACCAGTGCCCCTCCCTTAATCCCACTACCCTACTCCCCATGCCTAATACAAACATGATTGAAAAAGCCCCAGAACACAAATGCTTAGAAATACTTGGTCACTTTCTCAAACCATTTCCCAATATCTCGAAACTTCCCCTGCCAGAACCTATTCCAAACTGGTCCATCAATGATAGCTCTACCAAAATTGGCAACTCCACACAGGCAGAATATGCAATACTAACTTTAAACAGAGTCTTACAATCAGGCCCATTACCACCAGACACAAATTCACAGCAAAGAGAACCCATAGCCTTCACCAGAGCCCTAACTATAGGCCCAAATCTCACAGTCAACATATACACTGACTCTAAATACACATATTATATCATACATTCACATGCTACACTGTCGAGAAAGAGCATACCTAAGCACTAATGGGTCTTCCATCATCAATCCTCACCTGATTCTGAAACTCCTCCAGGCTGCCAGCCTGCCACAACATGTAGCAATCCTTCATTGCAAGAGGCACCAAAAACAGAACAAACTAACTGCACAGAAAAATCATAGAGCAGACCAAGAAACAAAACTACAAGGCACCAAAACCAAAAACCTGTCTTGTACGCTCTCACAGATGTTACTAGCATTATCCCTCAGTTCCGCAACCTACTCTCTAGAGAAAACACGTTCTTTACTGAAGGTTGGGACAAAGATCAATAAGAAGTGGATTTTTAAAGACAACAAGAAAATGCTACCAAAACAGAAGAAACAAGATGCTCTCATTTCTTTACATAACCACTTCCACGTCAGCCCTAAGCCACTAACCCAGCTGCTCTCCCACTTCATTGCTCTTCCCAACCTTTACAAAATTCTGTTAGAAATGTCAGCATCCTGTCACATTTGCCAAACAACTTTGCCTCATAAGCAACCTCATAAACCTCACATTCCTACTCATCAAGTACGTGGACAAACACTTGGGCAAAACTGGCAGATAAACTTCATCCACATGCCCCCATTAAAATGAATAAAATCTTTGTTAGTCTTTGTTGATACCTTTTCAGGATGATTGGAAGCCTTTCCTAGCATTCCCAAAATAGCCAATGCCATGACCAAAGCCCTAGAACCAAAATCATCCCCCGGTTGGGTCTTCCAACAGCATTACAGTCAGATAATGGTGCTGCCTTCATATCCCATGTAACCCAAGAGGTATGACTGGTTCTCAAAATTCTTTGAAAATTACACATTCCATATCAGCCCCAATCATCAGATAAAGTAAAATGCATGAATAGCCTAATCAAAACACCTCACTAAACTCACGATCCAAACTCAAGCCACATGGATAGAACTTACCTGTTGCACTCCTCAAACTCCACTATGCCCCCCATAAGCCCCTCCTCCTCAGTCCCTTTGAAATCATGTAGTCAGCCCTACATCCTAGAAAATGCCCCCTCACTCTTAAGCAACTACCTCCCCATTTTTAAAATATATTTTCTATTTTATCTAAAAGATACTTAAATTACATAAAATGTTACGTAAAGTAATATAAGGGATTCCCATATGATCCAAGCTCCACATCTCCCACTTTTACACACATTAACAACTACTTTCATGCCCAAGAAAGTCTGCCTAAACTATCAATAGATTCCACATTCTCATACTTTGCTCCATAAAAGTGTCTAACTAAAAATCCTACACCTTAAACCTCTCCAACCCCCACTGTCTGAACCCCATCTAATATTACTAAGTACCCCCACAGGAGCTAAACTGGCCTGTGTCTCATCTTGACTTCACTTTTCCTGACTCAAACCTGTGCCATAAGCTCCAAAAACCAATCCAACCTCACCTTCCTCATTTTCCCAGACCCTAAGCAGCAAAAAAACACCCATTTCTAACTGCTGCACCTGCAAGCCTCAAGAGGATTTGAAGCTGTTATTTCACAAACTTCTGGGTGAGACCAATCACATTTCAAACTTATAGTATGTCCACAGCCTGTTGGATAACTATAATTGTTTTCTTTGTGCTAACCTGTACCTTCCTTCTTTCTCTGTTTCTTTTAGCTATAGCAGAGTGCACCCACCCTATATTGTGCCCACATTGCAATCCCTCCTTTATCTGGTGGCACCCAAAACTGTAAAACTCATGTTCACAGTGCTCTACAAAAATTTCCTGTTAATTTTGCCCCAAGAACTGCAAATCTCATACCAACCCCCCATTAATGCCCCCCAACAATTGTTGTGCATCTCCAACCTCTGGCTCCAATGCGATCTCCTCAATTTCACCCCCAGCCAAACTCATGTCTTCTCCTTTGTCCTTATAATTCTGCTCTATCATGAATAATCTAATCTCCCTTATTTTGTCCCTCCTTTTCCTAACACAAAACCATGCCACCCCAACTCCTCCACAAGTCCAGGCAGTACCAATACAAAATTTCCTCAACACTCAACACTTAGAATGTATACAAAATCTAACTTTCAGTCTGCTAAATCGAACAAACCCCTTTCTATACAAAAACTGCCAGTTATGTCTTTCACTATCTTCCTCCTCATATACAGCACTCCCTACTCCTCTAAAAAACTGGATTAACACCCCAACTTCATTAATATACTCCAAACAGTTAGGAAATATCTTCAAAGACAGAACTGACACTCTCTTAGGCAACTACCTCACTGCCACTGCTGACCACACATCCAAACTATACACAACCTACATAAAATATCTGACTAAATTTCCCCATATTGTTACTCCCATTTTGGGACCCCTGTGAGCCAACACCCCTCTCCTCACCCAAGCTCCTCTATGCATCACCTGTCTCACACAACTGGGAAGTAATCTGGTTGACAACTACCCCCAAAACTCTGCAACACCACCTTTATTAATCCACCACAAAACCATCTAACAAAAAAGAGTGGACTATCTCTCCTGAAGCCAATGGAAAATTTCTAAGTCCAGTCTGTTCCTTAGGAACTGTCCAGTTCACCACTGATGCACACACAACAATATCTCAATTCTCAGGGAGAATTCTCAGGGAGGCCTAGCACCAAACAAAGACTATTTCCTTGGCAACCTGAGAGAGAGGATCAAACTAAATGCCATAAACTTATCTCATTATCCAATACTTCCTCAGAATATTACATAGATCTCTGTAAGCACTTTATCTTCCACAATCCCTCTCCCAATCCATTTACAACCCTACAGCCACTAACTGGTGCCACCCTCATAGGAACCATTCCTTTCTGGGAAAAAGAACCTAAAAGCCCACTCCAATACCTGTTTTCCATACATATTTCCACCTGTGTACACAAGCAGGTAATCTTCTTCTGCAGCACAGCTGCTTACCTATGCCTTCCCACAAATTAGACTGGGACATGCACTTTAGTATTCCTCTTTCCCAATGTAAACACAGCTCCAAATTGCCAGAGTCTGCCAGTGCTGCTCAAGACACATATCAGACCAAAACAAGCTGACATTCTACTCTCACTCCTTGCCATCCTGGGAATAACAGCTGGAATAGGCACTGGAATTGGGGGACTAACTACATCCCTTACCTATTTCCAGACTTTGTCTCAGGATCTCCAAGAGAGTTTATATGAAATCTTCAAAAGCCTTGTACATGTCTAGATCAGGTAGACTCCTTGGTAGTGGTCACCTTACAAAATCGATGAGGCCTAGACCTCTTAACTGCAGAAAAATGTGGACTCTGCTTATTCTAGGAAGAAGAATGCTGTTTTTATGTCAACTGATCTGGAATAGTTAGAGATGTAGCAAAAACACTAGCTGACTGAGCCTTTAAAATTCACCAATGCTACTCAAACTCATAGTTAATTCCCATCCTCACACCACTAACAACACTCCTTCTTTTAATATCAGCAGGACCATATATTTTCCAAGGTATAACACAGTTCATTCAAACAACAGTATAGAACATCACCCAGGGTCACTTAGACAACATCCTCCTAATGCATGAAATTCAATACCAGCCATTAACCACTAAGTCAACAACACAATACATCAATACCAAAGAAAAAACAACAAAGGAACTTAGCTCCAACCCAAATATCACATGATCTCTCTGATATGAATTAAGCAAATCAAGCAGACTCAGAAAGCTAGAGTCTGGAAGATAGGTTTACAGGAAACAGAGGGGGAGAAGAAGGTTGTGAGCCAATGCCCATATGCATGAAATCTGTGATAAGGTTGAAGTGAGTAGTTGTGCAGTGAAGGGATATGACAGGGGGTTAGTGATACTATTGTGTTGGACAGTGCAAGTTTGACAGGGGCTTAGGGTGGGGAGTTGGGTTGAACAGTCCATGGAACTGGGGGTAGAGTTGGGGGACGGAACAGTTGAACACTGGGGATTGGTGGGTATGTGGTTGAAACTGCAATGTTGGGAAAGCTCTTCTGGCAATATGACAAGGAAGGGTTACTGGTTTAGGGTGTTGGATCGGGGGCATTCAGGACACGGTACAGCTGTGGCAGTCTTATAGAGAATATGTGAGTGATCATTCGGTTGTAATGTGTTGTATCAGTCGGTGGAGGCCCACAAAATAAGCAGGAAGGAGTTGGACTCCCATCCTCTGAAGATCCAATATGATCTCAAATAGAGGGATGAGTGTCTTTCAAGAGCATGGGTGTTTCCTAATAAGAGAGGACAGACCAGTGTATCAGGCTGTCAGTTTTGTTGCAAGTAATGATGAATTCTGTCCTTCAAAGAGTGAAGCCTGGTGGTCGCTGTGGGCCTTGAGGGGACAAGGAGGGAAGAATAGAATAGGTGGAGGAGGGGGTGTTTAAGGGGCAATGGAAGTGTTTTGTATGATCTTGCAATGTTGGATACAGGCCATGTTAAATTTCACCAAAAATTTATAAAAGATTATGGTTTAAATTTAAACCACTCTGTAAAGCATTGACAATACTTAGTAGGTATGTTTCAATTTTTGTACATCATTTGTAACAAATGTACTATCCACACATAAAAAAGGTTATTAATATGGGAAACAGGGAAAGGGGGAGGATGTTGGGTATATGGGAGTCCCCTATATGTTGTATGTGGCTTTACTGTGAATTAAACCTTCTTTGAAAAAAAAAAGCAAAAAAAGTAAAAAACTGGGAAAGAAATGGAAGAAAAGGTCACTGTACATATAGGACAAAAGTTATTACTGTGATGAAAGGCAAAACATCAAAAATTTTTTAAATATTTTTCATTATTTTTAATATCCCAATTTTAAATTTTAATTTAGTTTTAGTTTTTCTAAATTATTGTGTATTTTATTTCTTATGTTTAAACCTATCATTATTTCATTTTTCTATTAACTTTATTTGGTGATTTCTTGGCTTCATTTTTTAAGAAGTTATGTACCACAGAATGGATACAACTGTGGCAGGGGACGAACATTCGTGTAGGGTATCAGTGATGGTGGATACATGGGAGGAAGTCCAACTGGGCATATATGTAAGTATATAAATGTGTTCACATGTTCATGGGGCACTGTCTCAGTTAATAGAGATTCACACAATAACCAAAAGAACATGAAATTCCCACCCTGTGGAGCTCTGGAACATTCTCTAACAGAACAGCAACAGTCCCCCAAGTACAAGGGCAATGGCTAGTGAAGAAGGATGGTCCATTGATGTACTCTTGATATTGACAACTATGCTTATGAACATTTGCTCTTGAAATTGCAACTTATCCTAGAGTTGTAGGGTGCCTAAAAATTACCCCTGAGAGCCTTTATGTTGCTCAAATGTGGCCTTTCTCTAAGCCAATTTCAGCATATAAATGCATTAACTTTTCCCCAGCATGGGACATGACTCCCAAGGATGAGCCTCCCTGGCACTGAGGAATTACTACCAAGCACCAACTGCAATACAATGGGGAAAAGGTCTTGAATAAAAGGGGGAGAAAGTAAAGACAGATGAGTTTATATGGCTAAGAGACTTCAAAGTCAGTCAGGAGGTCATCTCAGAGGTACCACTTATGCATGTCTCAGCAGGATCACATAGACTGCCAAAGTAGATATTATCTCAAATAGTGGGGCTCCTGAGGGCTCTGGAGACATCCAGGTCTTATGGTCATGACAGATAGATCTGGAGTTTGGTGCTTTGCCTGTAGTGACTACTTTGGAGTTTGTGCTCATGAGTGCGACAGAGTTGGACTCAATTGTGACCTCTGTACATAGCTTCTTCTGTCCCTTCTATTTGAACCTATAGTTGGTGCTGGAATTGGTAGGTGTATGTCCAAGAGACTTGGATCTTTGTGCTGTCCCTTTGCCAGCTGGGCCTTGAGCATCAGCAAAGTTGCAACACCTACTCTCCAGTTCATTGTACTCACCCAAGACAACTAACAAGGAGTTGAGGATGTTCAAATAACATACCAAGGAAATGAGAGAGTCTACAACTGCAAACAAGTGAGTCCCACCCATCAGCTGTGTGGGATTGAAGCCTCCTCTCAATTAGAGGTGGAGTCTGCATCACCATCCAAGAATCCTCAGGACTGGGGAATAAAATATTGACTAGAGTGGACTTACTGGTATTCTGCTATGGACTTATTGTGATTCTAGCATTGATCTATCATTGATGTGGAGACAGTGGCCGCTAGAGATGCTGAAGCCAGGGAGAGAAAAAAGAGGTGTAATATGGGGGCACTTTTGGGACTTTAAATTGTCCTGAATGACATTGCAATGACAGATACAAGCCATTATATATCCTGCCATACCTACAGAATTGAGTGGGAGAGAGTGTAAAGTACAATGTAAACTATAACCCATCCTTAGTGGCAATGCTTCCAAATGTGTTCATCAATTGCAATGACTGTGCCACACTAAGGAAAGAAGCTGTTAATGTGGATAAAAGTTGGAGATGTGGGGAGTGGGGCATACAGGAAACTCTATATATTTTCTTATAATTTTAAAAGCACTCCCCAGCTCAGTCAGGAGGGCTGAAGTTTCACTTCAGACCCCTGCTGCTCAGTTGACCTAATAAACTTTCTTCACCTGAACTTTCATCTGTCAATGAGGCTCACTGAACCAAAACCTAACACCTAATATTTTATATGTTTCAATAATAAGAAACTTTGATCAAAGTTAAGGTTTTGTAAATTTAAAATAATAGTCACTGTTTAATGTAATGTTTTGACAAATTTTTAAATTCTCATTTATTTTTTCTTCAATTCTTTAATACTTCCTGTTTATAAAAAATAAAATTTAAGTATTATTTTCAAAATTTTAATTCATTGCTTCCACTGTATTAACATCATGTTATGTGTTAAAACAGTTATGTAAATAATTGTTTCAAAGACTGATACGTTTCAAAACAAAATTCTGTTATAATCAAGCTTCTTAAAATCAAACTTCTCTGAGCTCCTGTAATAAAAAATAAGTAAAAAAAAATACCATTTTGTTAATGACCTCAAAGTAGATATTTAATCCCCTTAGAATCTTTGGCTATAAATTGATTTAAATGCTTTTTCTCTATGACCTATTTTTTTAACTAAAATTATAAGCAACAAACAGAATAAAATAAAAGTAATACTCACTAGTGCAGGGGTTCTTAACCTTTTTTTCCCAATGGAATCCTTTGCCATTCAGGTGAAAACCACAAAACCCTTACCAAGTTCACACTGTACTGTGAATTATTTAATAAATATATCACATTTCCACCAACACATCCCCACAAGAATAATATTTGTGTTTTTTTTTAATTTCTTTCAAGCTTGTGGTCTTCCTGTTAAGAATGCCTGCACCAGAGTATCTATTATGTAGAAGATGGAAGTATTTAACAGGCTTTTCATATAGTTGCTGATGAAATTATTAATAACCATTAATCCAGATGGACAATTTTAAGTCTGAATTTCAAATACTGAGAATTTATTTCCCTGAAGAGCATTTTGATTCTTGCTATTTTGACTTTAGCAAACATAATTGATGGTAAAAACAGAGCAAAGTTGAGACTGGTTTTATTTTTTTGCCTATCTCACAAAGGCTTGAACTCTAAAATATTCCAAAGGGAAATGCTGCCAGAACAGTTGGAATTGAATTGCTTAATCTGTTCTTGAGTATAGTAAGAAATAAATTCTTTATACTCTCTTATAATGGGAATGAAGTGCCACTTACTCGTCAATACTTACACATGAGTGACTTCAAATACTCAAATGTAAGTTTCCATAATAAGTGACTCAGCATTAAAAAACATATTAACTAATCATATCTTTAGCAGATGGGTCTCCTACCTGACACATTCTCAGGTACTGTTTGCATCCATCAAAGCACAAACTCACTTTTTTTTGAGGTACCGGTGATTGAACCCAGGAACTTGTATGTGGGAAGTCAGCACTCATCCACTGACCAACATCGACTTCCCCGTGTTGGCTTTTTCATTTATTTTGCTTGTTGTTTTGTTTTTTGTCTTTTCAGGAGACACTGGAACCAAACCAAGGCCCTCCCATGTGTGAGGCAGATGCTCAACTGCTTGAGCCACATTCACTCCCACAAACTCACATTTATTACATGTTTTTTTGTAACCAAAACATCATATTTTCTACTATAAAGCTACACTGGCTAATATGATTCTAATGTGGGTTTCTAATCTATTAAAATAACATAAGGGTCAAAACCCAAAAGCCCCATATCCATGTAGTAAGACATTGAGACATAATTTAAACAAATAAGCATGATTTTACTTATATTTGGTTTAGATAAACTGACTTAAAATTATTTAGTTTTTAATACTGATGACAATGTTAACACATCTCTAGGGTGGTATCTGAAAGTATCCAAAAGTGGAAATATGTGGTGGGATAATATTTTTAAAGTTTGACACATATATAGATATTGACAAAACTATTATTTTGTACATTTTTAAATTATACCTTACAATAAACATAAATTCACTTATTCTATATTTATCATATATTTTTTTAAAAATATGCTAACGTATGTGACAGTAACAATTTTCTGTGTCTGGGAGGACAGTGCTAGATGTGCACATCCTATTTTTAAGGACTTATAATGTGCTAAGTAAATTTGTGTATGAAAACATTATAATCAGTGAACAGAATTTAAAATTAAGAGCATAAGAACCTATGCCAGACACTATATGCAAGGCACACAACCCCTGGAAATCAATACACTGTCAGTGGGCCTTATCTTGGAAAATATGACAACTTATTTCCCCATCGTAATAGAATTAGACTCATTTATAATTTCCCTACACATGGTTCATCTGCCTCTTTTAATCGAACCTATGATTAGCACTATACCCATTAAATATATGTCTCAGAGAATAAACATTCTATTGTGCATATGCTAGTTGTGTCTTGAATATCAGAAGAGTTGCAACAAACAATTAATTTCCAGTTCATTAGACTCACCCAGGAAAAGGAACAAAATGATGATGATGGACAACCTACATCCCCCCCAAAACAGAGAATATCTACAACTGCAAGTGAAACAATTCTTATAGCATCCATCCTATAAGGACCTAAGCCCCCTCTTAATATGAAGCAGAGTAGGCATAAACATCCCCAACTTATCAAGGTTGAGCAGTGAACAAACATAAGGGGGAACACAAACATGGACAAAGTAAACTTATTAATATTGTAGTAATGGAAAATATGTAACATTGATATAAATATACTGGCTACCATAGCTTCTGAGGGGAGGGGAAGCAATGAGTACATGGAATACAGGGCATATTTAGGTCATTGAAATTAAATGTGAACCACAACGTAAACTATAGACCTTGGTTAGTAGCAATAATTCAATATTTATCCATCAATTGTAACAAATGTACAACACAATTGTAAGATGTTATTAATAAGGGAGAATGTGGGAGGCAGGGAGTGGAGTATATGGGAACCCCTTATACTTTCTATATATCATTACTGTAATCTAAAGCCTCTCTTAAAATAAAGTTATTATATGAAAAAGATATGGAATGTACATTGTTTAAAGCTAACATTTTTTTTTCACTCCTAGGTAAACTAGGAGTAAAATTCAACAAAACTTGCAACCTAAAGTAAATATTCTACAACAAAGCTTAAGAATTAAATACAGATAAATTCATGTTGAAATTGGAGAATTAAGCAATGTTTTCCAGACAACATTATCAATAATTAATAGATAATGAATTATACAAGAATATGGATTATATAGTATCTAAAATGTGACAGATGTTAAAGTCCATATTGAATATTAATAAATATATTGCTTTTAAGATTAAAAAAAACAATTATATTTTTAAAATTTATCATCATAAAACTTTCATTTAAAATAATTCATTATATATAATGAAGCTGCATAATAAAACAAACTCAAACCAAATTATCATGTTTTGTTTTTAAAGATACACTTAAAAAAATGCATGAGTTAAAAATAAAGAAGGACCTAATTCTTGATCAAATTTTACTTAGTCTAGGATATGGTCAAATGGTTCCCAGAAAAGACATTTTTGCCAATAAAACCAAGAAAAATGGAAAATTGGCAATTCATGAAATGTTTGACTTAAAACATTTTAAATGTGCATGTCTCACATAACTTTGGTCAAATTTACAACATATCATATTATTTGAAGATATTGTACTTTAATAAATGTTAATTACCAGGATTCATTTCTATTGTATGAACTTCCTTTGATTTTGTATCAGATTTAATATCTTGCAGCTTTACTTAACACACTTATTTCTCACTCTTTTTTGCCATGTTGTAGTTTCAGTAGGATATTCTACATGTATGATATCAAAAATGAATGAAGAATAGTTAACAAGAACATTGTAATGCTTTTGTAGCAAAAGAAATGGTGGTGCTTTATTAATTCTAAAGGTAAAACAAAAGAATATGTGGTATGGTTTTGTGAGATATGAATACAAATAAGCATTTTTTTCTTCATTTTTTTCATTATAAAAGAGACCTTAATTTTGTCATTTATCCAATCTGTGTTTATCTGTGTATCTTTCTGAATGCAAAAAGAACAACTGAGGTAGCAGTTGGAATTAGTTGAGATAAAAGTGCCTTTTCAGGCACTGTTTTCTGGGAAGCAGATGTAGCTCAGTGGTTGAGCCCCTTTTTCCCATGTATGAGATCCTGGGTTCAATCCCTAGTACCTCTTTTAAAAAGTTGCTGAAAAAGAACTTTTTAGGAGAATGTTTCTATAACTTTGAGTCACCTTTTTCTGTTAATCTATTATGAATTTGAAATAAAGTTGTTAATAAAATAACGAAAAGAATAGATCCAAGATGGTGAAGTACGGAATGGCAGGCTGCACTCCTCCTCCAGAAGCTGGAAAAGGCAGGTAGGTTTGCAAGTCATATAGGAAGCCACAGGTCCATGGGGTGTTTAGAGAAGGTGGCTGCAGTGAGGCCCAGCTAGGCATCTTAGGAGAGGGAAGCAAGCTGAAGCCTAAACCAGCTGGCAATGTGGTGGCGAGCAAGATACTAGGTGAGTGGAGGACTGAAGGATGATCAGGGCAGTGTGGGGTTGCTCATATGGGTACCAGCGGAGTGAATGGACAAAGGAGATCCAACAGGTGAGGGGGAACTAGTCAGATGCCCAAGGGAGATCCAGCAAGTGAGGGGGAACTAGTCAGATGTCGAAGGCATGAGAGGAAGGCCCATTTATTTTATTGTATTTTTCTCTTTTACCTCATCAAGGTACCTGCAAACAGGTGGGCTGTGGGTTACTGATTGGTGTGCATGGGCAACTGATGAGGAAGAGCCTAGCTAGTCACCGGTGGCTTGAGAGGGGACTGGTTATTGTTTTTATTAATATCTCACTTTCTTTACCTGGGAACCCACAAGGAGGTAGTATGTTGGATAAATTAATTGGTAGGTATAGACAGCTAAGGAGGAAGAGCCTAGCAGGTCTCTGATGATGGCCTGGGAGGGAGGCCTCCTTTTTCCCCCCATTTCTTTCATTCTTTAGTCTCCCTTACCTATTCATTCAGGTACCTTCAGAGAGGCAGGCCATGGGGGGATTGACTTATGTAGGTGCTTATCCAGTTGCTGGTGGCCGGAGAGAGATATCCTCTTTTTTTCTTGGTTCTTTTTCTTACTCTTCTCTTTCTTTTTTCTTTTTCATTTTCTTCCTTTTCCTCTTTTTTCTTCATTTCTTTTTTATTGTCTTTTCTCTTCTCTTTATTTTTGTTATTATATGTATGTATTTCTTTTTCTTTTTTCATTTTTCTATATACTTTTCTTCCTTTTTTCTCTCATTTCTTTTTTTTTGCTTTTTTTCCCCTTCTTTTATTTTTTTCAGATAAATATGGGCAATACTTAAAATCTGAATAAGAGGAAACATGTCAAAGAAGACCTTAGCACAAAGCCAAACAATTATAAAACCCTAGGCATGGGAAATAAAATGACCAACAAAATAAACCAATCAAGATAAACAGATGTTTAACCATCAACAAATCTTATAAGCTATACTAAGAAACAGGAAGATATGACTCAGTAAAATGAACAAACATTAAAAGCAAGAGCAAACTCAGAATGTGGAACAACTAATCAAAAGATATCCGAACAAATATTCTAAATAAATTCAATGAGATGAGAAAAGAGATAAGGGATATTTAGAGACTGGGTAAGCATATATAAGAAATTGCAAGCATACTTAACAATAACAGTTCTTATGGTAATGAAAGACACAATGAAAGAAATTAAAAATACACTATAATCACACAACAGAATTGAATAGAGAGAGGAACAAATGGACAAAGGAGACGATAGGATATCTAAAGTTGCCCAGATCATACAATAGAAACACACAAAAAAGCAAAAATATTCAGCAGCTTCTCAGGGAATTGAATAACAGCACAAAGACACAAATATAGTCATTATTGGCATCCCAGAATGTTAGAGGAAATAATGGCAAAAAAATTCCCAACTATTATTAGGTATATATATATGCATGTCCTGGAACTGCAGTATACACCAAACAGAATAAACCCTAGGAGGCTTACTATGACTTACTAATTAAATTTTCAAATGCCAAAGATAGAGATAGAATCCTGAAAGTAGCAAGAGAATAGATATTCATTACACATAAGGCCTGCTCAATAAGATTAAGTGCTTATTTTTCATCTGAAACTATTGAGGTGAGAAAGCAGTGATAACACATATTTAAGGTGATTAAAGAAAATCCTTCCAGCCATGAATTCTGTATCCTGCACAATTGTCTCTCAAAAATGAGGAGAGTTCAAATTATTCACAGATAAACAGAATTGAGAGACTATTTCAGCAATAATCTTGCCCTTCAAGAAATACCACAGGGAGTTCTCAGGTTGAAAGGAAAAGATGGGAAACAAAACTTTGGAGGAGAGTGTAGAGAGGAAGACTATTAGAAAGGGTAACTAAAAAGGGCATAAAGGAAAACAAAATTAAATATGACATATAAAACCTGAAAGAAAAAAATGTAGAAGTAAGCACTGTCTTTAGAGTAATAACATTGAAGGTTAATTTTTAACCTCCCCAAATAAGAGACACAGGTTGGCAGAATTATAGGGGGAAAAAAACAACAATATGCTGTTCATAAGGTACTCAACTTAGACCCAAGGACGCAAATAGGTTGCATGTGAAAGTATGGAAAACAATGTTCCACACAAACAGTAACTGTTAAATGGCTAAGGAACTTATTCTAATATCAGACAAAAATAGCCTTAAATGAAAAAATGTTGTAAGAGAGAAAGAACATCATATATTAATAAAAGTTTTAAAAAGAAAGAACACAGAACCAAGAAGATGACATCAGAGCAGTTAGGCAGGTCTCAGCTCTCTCACAAAAACAACAGAGGAAGGGTAAAAGGCTGTGTGAAGGAGCTGCTTTGGGGATCTGCAGTCCAGGACGGTGCAGCGTATCATCCAGGATGGAGGACAGAATGACAAAAAGGCCAAATGAAAATTATGTGTTACTCACCACTGTGACTGGGAACAGCACATATGTCCTTCTCTCAAGGCAAATAGCCTATGTAAAATCCCTGTCTCACTGAAGACAACTGAGAGGGGAAAAGAGATTCACCTCCCTGGGAGGAAGAAGGGTCTGGCAAAGGGCAGACAGTGGTTTCTCTTCAATGAGTTCTGCTATCTGAGCTCACTTGGAATCTTGGCTGTAACCTTCTCAGCAAGTGGAGGGTGAAAGAGACACCTCTGTGGGGGAGCAGCAGGGCAAAAAAGAGTGGAACCTACATCCAGCAAATTCAGAGCAAGAGAGGTATAGGGGAAAGGCGAGATAGTACAGTCAGAACAGAGGGGAAAAAAGACAACAGCCAGCACTGAAGGGACCCCAGAGAAGGGGGCTTATCAGCAAGCTGTCTCAGCCACCCTTTCTGGCAGAGAGAGAGAGAGGAAATGGGTTAGTGATGGGGTGAGCTGACAGTTGTCTAGGAGATCAAGAGAGAAGGAAACAAGGAAAAACAGTTGGCAACCTGTCAGAGTCTAATGGGCCTGAGGTTAAAGAGGGCAGTGAGAGGCAGTCAAAGCCTCCAGAAGCCTAGCTAACAGGTTGAATGGGTGTACCTTAGTTTTTGACCTGTTGCCTCACATATAAGTGGCCTCTCGTTCAATCCAAAGTATTTCCTTAAAAAAAAAGTTTAACCACCCTGAGGGACAGTGTCTCCTGAAAGGCAGCCCAGGCACTGTAAGATGACCAAACAGCCCTGCAGAAAAGGGATTCAGAAATGATCCAGTGGTTTCTCCCTGACTTGTGACAGGGAAATTAGAGATTGAATTTTTTCTTAGGTTTTTGTAATTATTTTAGTTTTTTAATTCCTTATTTTTTTTCTCTAAAATTGGGTACATTACCTGTGGAGGGCAGACTGCAGTTTGATTGGTTTGCACTGGCAGCCTTTGACACTTGCTAATGGCTTAAGAGTGATGTCTGTTTTCCCTGTTTCTTTTCTTTTTTTTTCACTTTTGATTCTTTTTCCGCCTTTTTCCATTATTTACTTTATTTTCTTTCTTTCATTTACCCTCTTCCATTGCCTTTCTCTCATTCTACCTTCTCTTTTTTGGTCTTCATTTTCTTTTTTCTCTCACCTTACCAGTCTTTTATTTTATTCTATTTTTCTTGTTTCATTTTCCATTCACCTTTTTTCTTATTATTCTTTTATATTTTTATGATTTTAACCTATTGTTATTTATTTATATTTCCTTTTTTATGGTTGATTTTATCTTTTTAAAAATATTATTATTCAATTTCTATTCTTTCTTTCGTTTTCTTTGGTCTTAATATTTTGGGGCAGGGGGAACACAGACAACTAAAAGGATATTGAATAAGTGGAACAAAGTGCCAAAGAGGACCATTAACACAAAGCAAAATGAAATTAAACTCTAGAAC
>JAQZBX010059913.1:0-17412 GCA_029593785.1 Cabassous unicinctus
TTAAAAGGCTTCAAAACATCAGTTCCTCATTAACCTGTTTGAAAGGGAAGTTATGCCTCCTCTGCTGTGTCCTGAGCAGAACATAGATCATCTCAGGTGCTCAATAAATCTTAAGCATTGAATCTTCACCCTTCCTCCCACCCAAATGGGTCGCTGGAACTCATTTCCTTAGGGATGGGAGTCTTCACTTCTAGTCCAATGTTGCTTTCTGTAAATCTCAAACTTTCTAATAAGGAGAACTCTCTTACAGACTCTGTAAAACTAGCCTAGCGGTCACCTGGTTCAGAAGGTAGTGGGGTTTCTTTTGCTCTCAGCACCTTTTTACTGTAATCTTTGAAAGGAAGGGGCATGAGCAGTTGAGTTACATGAAAATATGTGGTGTGCATTGCCCGAAGGAGGAAGCTTACAGTAGGCAAGCTCACGGGAGGTGTCGGCCATCCGTCATAAGGACGCCATTCTTTTAAAACTATTCACAAAATAAAAACCGGCACAGACTTGTCCTACCTACTGTTCCAGATGGAATGATGTTTTGAGCTTTGGAATACTGTCCTACATAAGGAACCATGGTGCTCATTTTCTCCCTTTGAAGTTTCTGTAATGGGATCAGCCCACTGGGAACACCTCCTTGCTCAACCTCAGGAAACTTAGCTGCAGAATAACGATGTGCTTGTGCAGGAGCCTGAGAGGTCACCACTCAATCATGCTTTCTGGCCCCCAATCTTCATTTCTCAGAGGTAGGTGAAAAGGGTGGCTGAGCTGGTGATGGGGCCCAATCTGGTGAGGGAAGATATGCCTGGATAAGCTGCCTGCTTAACTTCTCCAGGGAAAGGCAAGAGCTGGGTGGCAGAGGCATTTTCAGGTTGCCTCCGTGGCGCAGCCTGAGCAGCATAAGAGCTGTTTGGTTACTGAAAGAATGCTGATAAATGTCTGACCATTAAGGTCAGACTGTGGAGAAGGGAGCAACACATGGCTCCGAAGCACCCGGCTTGGAATATAGCGATGGTCAGGGACGTGCTTGCATTCTGGCTTAATGCAGTTTGGACAAAGCTCAAATGCAGTGAATAATAAATTAGAGTAGAATATTATAATTTATTTGAAGCCTTCCATTCTTTTTCCCTTTGTCTGCCAACTGTGTCTACCTATCTATTTGAAAAGAGCCAGAAAAAAAGGCTATAAATCCCTTACCAAGAATATTCTAGATTTTGGTAATTCCACTCTTTTGCACTACATTGATGCTTTCTATGGGAGGTTTTGGGAGGATTTTCTGAATGATAATGAAACTACACAGTATTTACATGAGCTTACAATTTTCTTTTTCTTTTTGGCAGTGGGAGGAAGAAAGAGTTAATTAAGAGTGATTAGGCCAATCAATGGTACTGGGTGTGTAGAGATGCCTCAGACCCTGACTCCAAGTTATCGCCCCTGAATGTCTCCCTCCAAACATCCAGCATAACCCCTTTTGATAGCCGCCACTCATCTCTCTGCAACCCTTTTTGCTCACCATTTTTTCTATGCTGCATTGTATGGGACTGTCGTATATATCTAGATAAGGGTGGAGACTTGTTTTGCCAAGGAACTCTTGTGCCTAGGACCCTACTCCTGCCCATAGTGGACAGACCTTCACTCTGGGTCATTGTATGGGATTTACATGGCCGTGAGGCATGCGCTCCGCCCAGGGCCCAGGCCTTTTGTTTAGCGATTCTCTGGCAGTCC
Source organism: Cabassous unicinctus (assembly GCA_029593785.1). Lineage (NCBI taxonomy): Eukaryota > Metazoa > Chordata > Mammalia > Cingulata > Chlamyphoridae > Cabassous > Cabassous unicinctus. The sequence continues at coordinate 1,714 of JAQZBX010059913.1, forward strand.
TGACTTTCCTACACACCATTCGCTCTGCCTTAAATGCCCTTATTTCTCTGCTCTCTTTTTTTACCCAAATACTTTGCATTCACAAAGTTTTAGTCTCAAGTCTCATTTCCTTTGCGAAACACAAGCTCATGGAATGCATTATCCATTAGTGTTCATCTGTCAATCATCACATCCTGTCTTTTGGCATCTCTTGTGCTGTCATTTTATATATTACCTCAATTACAAACTTCATAGGGAAGGGTGGAGCTAATTTATGTGAAAGTGATTATAAACTATTGAACTATTAAAATATATATAAGGTGAAGTATAACACTTTTTTTTTTAGGAGGTACCGGGGATTGAACCCGGGACCTCATCCATGGGAAGCAGGCGCTCAAACCACTGAGCTACACCCACTCCCCAAGTATTTTTGAAGTATTCAGTTTTTAATAAGTAAAGTCATCTCCCTGATGATGATCAAAAAGTTACCAAAGGCAGAAACTCTCTTTCATACTTGGTCTCCTCCAGAGTCTAGAACTGTGCCTCCAGAGAACATATGCTTAAAACCTGTTGGTTGGTTGGCTGATTGTTTTCTATATTTAAAGTTCTGCCATCTGCTGAACTATTACTAGGTACGTCCCATGATGCTTTATTGCTTTTTGGACAGACAGGGAGCCCAGTGAAGTGTGGATGGATTCTTTCTAAAAGGTTAGGTGTTGATTGACTGATTAGCTTCTTGGCAAGTGAAGTATTTCTCTCTTACATCATTACAGATGCACAGTTATACCTTTCAAGAGTCTGTTTTTGAGAGGTACAGAGCGGTTTAAAGATGTTTCACAGTAGGAAGGCTTTTATTACCATGGAAGACATTTAGTGGCTTGAAGGCTCCATCAGAGTATCCTAATACCTGGGCCAGCTGGAAAGGGAGCATGCAAAGAAGATTCTATGACACTCGTCATCTATGTGAAGTACAAGAAACCCAGAGTGAGAGTCCTTCATGCACCTTCCTTTTCATTACCAGGCGTTAGTTACGTGGGAGAGAGGAAAGTTCTATAGAAAAATTCCGACACTCCCTGCAGTTGCATAGCCTCTTTCTTTTAAAGTCAGGTTTATTGAGGTATAGTTTAAATTCAGCAAAATTGCATAGCCCCTTTGAGGCCTCATCCTATCAGCTAAAGTGTGAGTGATAAGGCCATATTACCGAGCTCCTTATACTCCCTCTTCCTGGTCAACTTTCACTGCCCATACAATTTTCTCTGGAATCTTAGGCTTTTGTTAAGAGTTTCTACAGATTAAAAAAAAAAAAATCAAATTAACAGATACTTTTCAATTATTCCTATTCAGCCGCCTTCAGGGCCCACCTGACCCCACAGCTGATCTGAGCTGCTTCTAGGCCACTGCATGTAGGAGAAAGGCACCCCTAAGTTCCAATTGCCAAAAACACGTAGGGTACCCTGCAAATCATGGTGATGATCATTTTCATTCCTTTATTCCCTTTTTCCTCAGGAGTATGCAAAACTCTTTTTTGTTGTTAATGAGACTTCTTGGTGATTTCATATCAGAAAGATTGGAGGAAATGATGTCATGAATTGGGCAAACATGCGGCACCAAGAGAGGGAAAATTTGGTTCCTGTGATTTGCTGGAAATTTTAAGAACGCCTCTCAGGAATCCAAATGCTCCATTTTCTTTATCATGGGAAACTTAGCTCTCTCTTGCCAGCGTGGTCAAATCAGGCCCTATCTCCTTGCATTTCCTTGGCCACCCCATTTGCTGGTAGGCATCAACTGTGACATCATAGAGCGATTTGGGCCTGGAGGCCCTAGGTCCCTGAAGAAGGCGTAGAAGCTCTTATCTGCTTACAGTCCCTGAAACACCTGGAACAGCCCTGCTGTCCACCACAAGGCACTGTTACTGCTCTTGTTGGTTCTTGCCAATAGCCTTGGATATCTTGTGTTAGAGAACACAAGAAATTACATTTCAGATGGGATCATGCCTTTTCTTCCTCTCCTTTAGAAAGGCTTCTGGCATGTGGTGCGGGAGTTTTCAAAGGAAATTCACTGGGGCCTGGCTCTAGACCATGACCCTGTGTAGCAGAATGGAGTTCGGCACAATGCGGATCTGTCTTGGGCTCTGTCCACGGGGATTAGTGACTGCACATACCTGACGGTCTTCATTACAATGCTTAGTTGCCACTGGCACGGATGGAATGACATTACACAATGTGGCTCTAAGTTAATGGAGAGTGATTTTTTTTTTTTTTTTTAAACAAACAAACATAATAGAAGTTGTACATCTAAATGAGGGTTGTGCCCTTCAAAAGTTGTAACATGGAAGGCAATGCATTCAATCCACTGATGCTTTCCTGAGCCAAGCTTTGTTATAACTTCTGATTTGGAGTTGCCTTCAGGGTTTGTGGCACACTAAAAATATATTTATAAAATATGTATCTTGTGTCTTTTCCTTATATAGGTTTGTTGTAGAAAGTCTGGAAAGCATAGAGAAACATAATTTTAAAAATTATGTATAATCTTAGTGCCTCAAGGTGACCACTGTCAAAATTGATGTTTTCCTTCCTGATAATTTCCTATGCATCTGCAAACCTGGAGGTAAACATACACACACTGACATACGCATGTCGATTAACTGATTTGGGGCAATAATCTTTTAGACTGCTTAACATGTTGTAGAACACTGCTTAAATGTCCTTTCAGTGGTCCAAATATTTTTCTTTAAGGGGGTGGATTTTATTTTTGGAAACAGCTAAAAACGATTTAGAACCAAACCTAGGTAACTCCATTATCAAACCAGTTCATATGTTTTGGGAAAACAATCAAACACATATGACTATAGAGTAATACATTTGGCTTTCTTGAGGGTCTCAATGTGACTTAATGTTATATCCAAAAGCAGAATTCCATGAATGTTTTAAACAATGGTAAAATCCTTGGCTTAAGTATATGGATTTCAAAGGTGAATAATATGATGGCAAGGAGATTCTTTTAGATGGAGAACTTTTTTTTTTAAAGATTTATTTAATTTATTTATTTCTCCCCACCCCTCATTGTTTGCATTCACTGTGTCTGTTTGTTGTGTGCTGGTCTTCTCTTTTTAGGAGGCATAGGGAACTGAACCCAGATCTCCCATGTGGTAGACAGAAGCCCAGTCCCCCAAGCCACATCTGCTTCCCTAGATGGAGAACTTTTGATTCTACATTTAAGGAACATGTACCACTCACTGTAAAACAAGGCAGGGGTATTTTCTCCCATAGTCTTAAAGTTAGCTTCTGTATTTTAAATGGTATGGTCGCTACATAGCATCCTCACCTTTTGGAAAACCGACTCTTGCAGGAATCTGAACTTCTCTTGCCTGGCTAGGAGGTTAGTCTGATAGTTAAGACTGCTCTTACTTTATGAGTGTTAGCTGGGGCCAGCTCTCCTCTATCTTAGGTAAACGGTTAGTGTTCCCTTGCCCTGGGGCATTCAAAGAGATGGGCTGGGTGGGAGCAGCAGGGTGAAGGGGTGGGGGTGGGGGTGGAGGGGCAGAGTGTTGCAGTTTCCAAAATAGTACCAGTTAAGTACATTACCATTTATCCATTCAGACATAATGAATAGCTTCCAATAGATTAATTAATTGCATTGATAACGAAATGCAATTAGAATTGTTTTATAAAGGAAGATAGAATTCATCAATTAGGACCCTGGAGTTCACTCTCCTGTCACCATTCAGTAGCCAGGACCTGTTCTACTGATGACGATGGTCTCCTAGCTGGCCTCCTGGGCACTTTTCGAGATCCTGGCAGACCAGATAGGGCCTTATTAATGCGAACACATTGACGACCTTTAGCGATTAGGTTTACTATGGAAGAAGTCCTCCAATTTCAACCAGTCCTCCAATTCTAAGGCCCCTTTGGTTTCTCGTCATGGTGCCAGTACTTTGTGGGGATCCAGATTTATTAAGTCTCTATTGTCTGGCAGATAAGGTGAAAGGCAGTTTACAGGTCTTCTCTTTTTAATCACACATCATTCCAGTTTTGCAGATGATGAAACTGAGGTTCAAAGGGGTTTAGTAACTTGCCCAAGGTCATAACATTAGATAATGGAGAAGATGGGATTTAAATCTAAATACTGGGACTTCAAGGTCAGCGGGAGTCTGTTTGTTCCTTAATTCACTGGATCCCCTGCCCAAATCTGAAAACTCAGGCTTGTTCCATTCAATTGTGTCTACTATGGAAGTCCTGTTACAGCCTTATAATCTGCTTACTTTATCTTAACGTACTTGACCCATCTTCCCGGCATCCAGACTTTCTCTGATTTTCAGGCTCTGAGCCCTCCATACCTCTCGAAAGCTGCATTCCTGACCCTCAGTTTTCGTTACAATTTTTTAAAAATCCAAGACCTTCCAATACTGTCTTCTTAAAAAATGTATCAGTCCATCCCTTTCTTTTCATCCCACTGGCCTCTCCCTTGCTTTTGGTCCTCGTGCCTTCTTGTCATGAGCTCCTAACTGGTGTCTTTACTTCTAGTCTTTCCTTCGCTGCATCAGCCTTCCTCATGGCCACCAGAGCAGCTCTCTACACTGTAAGCCTGGCCGTAAACTCCCCGTGTAGAGCCCTCCCACCACCTTCAGAATAAACACCCAGCTCTTATCTAGGCAAATAAGTCCCTTTAAAACCAGCTCCAGTCTAGTTTTCCAAACTAGTTCCTGTCTAGCCTGAACTACTTGCAGTTCCTAACTCTGTAGCCCATCTTTATCATTTCCAGTCCTCAGCTTGTTTTTGACCACACTGCTATAACTCTAAGACCAGCTCACCACTCTGCTCTGCTGCCGCCCTTGTCCTGGCGTAACACTCATTCAAGGGGCAGGAGGGTTCATTTGTGCCCCGATTCTCATTTAGTTCCCTTTATTTAAGGGGAGGTTGGTGAGCACATATCTGTGCCTTTCGGTGTGTTACCCTTTTATCACCTGTGGTCTTGAAATTGTGTTTCTTGCCTCCCCCCTCCTAACTCACTGAGCATTTTGGAGGCAGAGAAAGAATGGCTGATCCACGCTCCAGTCCTCTAGTGCTGTGTGTGGATTTCAGTGAAGCTTCCACATTTCTGCCTGGTTCCCTCAATGGCCAGTGGTATGCATTTTGGACGTGGCGAGCTAGGGTGAAAAGTATTGTCTGGTCCACACAACGGCCAATCTCCCCAGCCCACGCAGATCCCATTCTCAATTCTCCAACCCTCAGAGATAAATCACACCCTTTGCCCCATGCTCTTGGGAACATCCAGCATGTGGCACACTGATATGGCTTGACAATGTCACCAGCTAAACCAGAGAGGAAGGAGCCCTCCTGTCACAGACTGGCTTTGTGCCTTGTTTACTGTGTATTTTTATCTCACTTTCAATTTTACTTTCTTATTTTTTCCTCCATTTCTTAAATTTAAATATTTGATGTCAGTTCAGTTATTTTTGTGACAATCCTCTTTCCCTTCCAGAAACGGAAAATGAAGGAGATGCAAAACTCACTGGGGCATCTGTCTCCCACTTTTAATTAGTCCCTTTTCCTTTTGCATGGCACCAGCAGTAGTAACGGCACAGTGTTCTGTTATAACCACTCTGGAGTGCCAGCCCCTCATCACTTTTTGTCCCCCTTCCCTCTACAGCTCTCCAGTGCTCCCATCTACCCCCATATTGTCCTGCTGAACTCCAACTGGGGTCAAGGTTTCAGGGAGGTTCCTAAGCCCTTCTTCTCTGATTCTTCTCTGGTTGAGCAAAAGGCTGATTCTGTATCATGAATTTTATTTTCTGCCATTAATCCATTATTAATAACTCCATCTCATTATACAGTTTCCCTTAAATGAGAAACCCCCTCTAAATATTCCTCTTCAAGAACTGGAGCCTGAGCAAAGCAGGCTGGTATCTGTGTGTTATAGTGCTGGTTTGACTCCTGACTTAGATAAGCTTTCTGTGCCCCACCTGGCATACAGAAAGAGGACTGTCTCCCAATGCCTCCTCCCCACCCCCGGGAGATTAGAGAACATAAGGGAAGAGCTCTGTGCTCTCTGGTGGAAGGGAGGGTTATGGGTTTCAGTGGGATTATTGTGGTTACTGGTTGCTCCCCTCTTTCTCCAAGCCCTTGTGAGGAGAGGACCATTAGGTTTTCTTTTTCATTGGTTCAGATCTCCTGTAATGCTTGCATCTCCTGGGTCTGTGCTGAAAGAGCCTAGAGTGCCCCATTTTGTCAGCCCCTCTCCAAGCCCTGGCTGCCGTGCACTGTAGGGGCCCTTCCTTCCTTCCCACCCTCAGTCCCCAGCTCTGCTGAGCTAGAGAGAAAGGCGTTGCATCTGGGGCCCCACGGTGGGCCTCGCTCTCTCTCTTATGGCTTGGAGGCCAGAGAGAGCCGAGACTCTCCCTCTGGTCCCACATCCTGGAGAAGTGCATTTTAGTTTTCACAACATTTCACATAACTTGCCTTACTCTGCTTCACCCCCATTGTAACCCATTGAAACAGAAATAATAGGAAGGATGTTTAACTTCCTTTTATAGAAAACATAATTGAAGTTCTGAGAGGTTAAGTGACTTCCTCAGACTTATTCCATAGTTAGTGGCTGAGCCTGGACAAGAACCCAGGACTCCTGACTCCTAGGCCGGTGCTCTCTTCCCTGCATCCCATTGGCTACAGGGCCCATAACCTTAATAAAGTGAGTCCTCTGCCTTTTCGTGTTGCGCCTTGCGCTGCCTGGCTTCCCTCTGTCCTCTTCTCCAGCCGGCTACCCAAGCACTCTGTTCCATACCTTGTCAAACCCTGAGCTGCAGGGCAGGGGAGGTGGGCCACCAGGTGTTTGTATGTGGAAAGCAGGTACGGGTTGTGGGGTGTGGGGGTGGCTTAGGAACACATGTTCCGTATTAATCTTTATTTCAATGAAGTTGTTTGAGTTGATGCTTTATTGCCGTGCTTTAAAATAATGTGTTTCTAATGGTGCCCCCGGGGGTAGCACTTGCACTTTTGAGATCCTATTGCTGGAGTGGCTCACGAGACCAGCCACAATAATAGAAATGAGGCACCCCCTGGTGCACCATCTGAATTTATAATAGCAATTTCTACGATGCCCCGAGGCCAGCTCTGTTTGTATTTGAGAACATGCGAGAGCTTGGCGACAGCGGCGGCGGTGGGGGAGCGCCTCCTTCCTGCCCTGCTTTGATCTGAGCTCCTCTTTAACCTGGTGGAAGGTCCTTCCGACCTCCTGCAAGTGGTTCTCCTTTTCCTTCGCTAAGGAAGCACTGGTTCTCTACCCCTTTGGTTTTGGCCTTGGGCTGGGAGGTTGATGGTGGGGAGTGGTCTCCTTCTATCAGCCACTTCCCTCCTCCCTCCACCTGCCTCTCAGCACCCTGTGTGCAAAGCAGAAAGCCCCTCTGGGGTCTCCTGTGCCTTCACCACCAAAGTGGTGAAAAATGAAATGACAGCATAATGAAATGAACTTGGTCTCATTAAGATTCCAAATAGCTTTCCGTGGTGTTTTTTTTTTTTTTTTTTTCCCATTTCAGCCAGAAACCCATGCCACAGTGCAGATGGCAGAAGTGGGTCAGTGCTGCTAGGGGTGGGGGCAGGAGGAGGCGTGTAGCAGGAGAATCAGGGATAAGGGGCCAGTTTGTTTCAGGCTGGGGCAGGAGGCCCAGAGACATATCAGGGCACTGAGAAAGAGCCGAATTATCCATCAGATTTTCTGGAGACAAGAACACAGAGTTTAGCTGGCATCCCTGGAAACTCACCCACACAGAAAACTTTCTTGGACCCAGGAGAGGGAAAGGGGTGGGGTGGTTACATGTAGACAAGAAATCTCCACTTCCTTTCAAACTGCTTGGTGATTGCCCTGAAAATATTTGACATGAAAAATGAACAACAGCACCCCCTTTCTTTCTTCCAATAAAATTAAAGCCTGCTTTATAGCAAGCATGGACAGCATTTGCACACTGATTCTGGATTCTCCACGGAGTTGTATATGCCATTTGACTCATTACAAATGCCCATGGAGGATCAGGGCTATCCACCCATCCATCCATCCACCCACCCATCCACCCATCCATCCACCCACCCATCCACCCATCCACCCATCCATCCATCCACCCATCCACCCATCAGATGTGATTGACTCCCTACTATGTGTCAGGCACCATGTGAGGCACGGCAGATTCAAAGGTGGAGACACCCTTCCTGCCCGCAATGACTACGTGGTACTTTATGCATGTGTTTGAGGACCATACACTCACCTCTGTGCTTGTGATTTGAGTTCAGAGAGCTTCTTGTCAGTTAATCTATGAACTGCTCTCATTCAGAGAGGAAGGGGAGTCTTCAAACACTGCACATTTACCAGAGGCAAAGTTTAGCCCTGGCTGCACATTGAATCACCTGGGCTGTTTTTAAGCCAATGACTAGGTCCTATGGCTAGAGCTCACACTCAGTTTGCACACTGAGGTATGGTATCCTGGCCAACATCCATCCAATTGCTTGGGGCTTATGCCTTACTGGTTAGTAGATCTTTTAACCATTACCCCTGGCCCTACACCAGACTAATAAGATCAAAATTCCTGGTGCTGGGAGCCTGAGCTTAGATAGGTCTTTTTAAGAAAGCTTTCCCGCTGATTCTAATATGCAGCAAGGGTGGCTTGGTGGGGGGCTGGTGGGCACACCTTTGAGGCCTGAATGACACTAAAGCCCCAGAAGCCAATGTTGGGGACAGTTGAGCTCCTGCTCTGATGCCCCAGCTGTGACCTGGGGGGCATGTGAAATGTCATCATCACCAAAGAGGGTCACTGAATGTGGAGCTGCCAAGCACAAGATGAATAAAGGAAAAGATGAAGCTTGCAGGGTTTTAGTAGCAGACAGGGGCCTGGAAAAGATAAGTCTCCTCTTTACACGTGACAAAAGTAATGTTGGGAGAGGGATTCTCCATGATGTCTGAGGGTAGATATTTGCCACCTGCTCCAGAGCCCTTAGGCAACCCCCTTGAGATTTATTTTTGTAGCTGGAGAATGTGAGATAAGGAAACTGCAAGGATGGGCTTCAAATACCTTCAAGACAGGGCCATTATCAGCCCAGGGGAAAGTCTTTATAGTTGGCCTGTGTGAATTATTTGAAAAACAAAACAAAAAACAACTTCCCCACACAAAATAACTTTGCCACTGTGGGATGCCTGTGTTGGGGCTGGTAAAAATCCAGTTCCCATGGCCTGGTGGCTCTTAGAAGCCACGGAAGGAAGAAACCCCAGAAACTGTGGGGTTGTTGGCCCCTCTGTCTGGCACCCCAATTGGTGTGGCTGGCTTCATGGCGCTGATTCTCTTGTGAATTCCTGACATCTGACCCTCACAACTCACTTACCCCAGGCTACCGCCTGTGTGCCTACCTGGTCCTCTGCCCACCTGCTCCCTCTTCTGTACTTCCCTGCAGGTGCTGACTCACCTTGGGATACTTACTCTTGCAACCTGCCTCCCTGAACTAAAGGATCCTGAAGACCTGGACCTCCTACCTTTACTTCCACTCCCCAGTGGCCCTCTGCTGCCCCCACCTGCCACAAATCCACACTAACCACAGAAGTCCTCCTGAGGCCTGCCCCACATGGCTCAGTAACAAACACCTACTGTTTTTTCCTATGCATCTGGTATTGTGCTAGGCACTGTCACTAACGCCATCTGGTTTAGCCATCACAGTCCTTCTGGGTAAAACATGATCCCTATTTTACAGATGAGTAAACTGAACCCAAGATCAGAACAGTGACTATTGGGGAAAAAATGAGAAATGCTCTGGGAGTAGTGGAAATTAGATCATACTCACCAGGAGTTGATTATGGATACTCAACGGTTGTTCAGGATGTGGGGCTGTTGCAGTGATTAGAGCACAGTGTTACTTTTCCCTTCCCTGCCGTCTCATCTCAAGTGCTCTGCATGTTCCTCCTCTTGCCAGGATTGTGGGTGGGAGGAGAAGCAAGATTCTTGGACCATTCCAGAAGAGACCCTGTTTACAGCTCAAGAATCAGGAAGCAAAGGACACAGACTCCAGTGAGCTGAGCAAGGTGGCAAGGTCATAATACATCAAAATTCAGCAGCCAAGAAATCTGTAGAGGCCAAAGGAACTGAGCAAGATAGGGGGTGGATGAAGAAACTAGTGATGGGAGACGCATGGAGTAGGGACGTTGGAGAAACAGACCACAGTCCCAGCCTCTCCCTGAGGATCCCAGTTCTGAGACAGGGTCCACCTGAGACTCAGCATCCTTCCCTCCCTCCTTCTATGGTCAGACTCAACTCTAAGTGAGCTGGATGTGGAGGATGCAGGTGGTAGGCGCTGGCGATTGCTGTAGGTAGCAAGGCCCTGAAGGAGCCAATGGAGGCATTTCTCTGGCATTATGTTTAAAAGGAACTTTTATCAACATCTTTCCCATGAGGAGTTGAGAAGTGCACTGCTCCTAACAGGAATGTGTACCAGCCTTTGTGTAATGGCACACAGAGTGATGCTCTTGGTGTAAACAGTTGTGTATGCTCATATTGCTGTGTCTGCTCATGTTCACATCCACACTCACACGTACTGTCACTCTGGGAGGATGCATTGGAACCTGGCACAGAGGTGTTTTTAAGGATCCCAGACCTAATGTTCAATGAGGCAGAGGAGAGCTGGTAGGCAAGAGTATGAGTTCTGTAGGAAAAGCTAGGGCCTATAAGAACAGAGATACTGTAACTCTAGAAAGGCTGGAGGTCAAGTTTCAATAAGTCTGCTAGGGCAGGAAATATCAGTTAAACACCTTAGGGCCAAAAGGCAGATTCCAGAATCTGACCATCAATTGGAGAGATGTCACTGGTGGCATGAGTCTCACTGAGATGTGATCTGATCTTAAGGCAAGGGCTTTGTTCTGTTCCCTCTGGAGTTTGTGGACCTAGACCTCATCAGTCACACTAGAGGCTTCAGGTCAACTGTCCTGTCTCCTCTCCTCGCAGTTGTTAGATTGGTGGGAGAAAACCAGAACCTAGAAAGGCTTGCCCGTTTCAAAGTTATTTATAGCATAAGATGTCAGGTAAAAGATGACAGAGGGAAATATTCTGGCTTGTGCTTTATATTATATTTTTTCACTTTTTAAAAAATTAAAAATGTCTTATGATATGCCTATCATGAAAAAGGAACTGTGCAATGTGCTACCATGAATACAAAGATTAAGAAGAAAGATCTTTGTTCTCAAGGAGTTTACAATCTAGAGGGAGAGACATGCATGCAAACCACTCCAAAGTACTTTAAAAGTACTTTGTGAAAAGCAGCCTGTTGTGAGAGCAAAGGGAAAGAAGTGAATAATTATTGGGTTGGGGAGAGGGCAGGTCAGCAGCAGTGTCACAGAGGAGGTAGCCTTTGATCTGGGCCTTAAAGCATGAATATGGTTCTATTTGGGTGGGAGATGGAGAGGAGTGAGTCTTCAGGAGGGAATTTTGAGATGAGGGAACAGCATGAGTAAAAGCATGGAGGTGTGAAAATGTGTAGCAAGGCAATTAATGAGGAGAATCTAGGTAATTATGTAATCTTCCCATTTGACTTGGTTAGTATATAAGGGACCTGGGTTTGGGTCAGGGGTGCAGGGAACCAGGTCTAGAAATAATTACATGATCTTAAGCACACATGATTGCATCAACACATTTTCCCTTCCCTTCTTCCTCTTGCAGCCATACAGCCCTATATTTTGTAAAAGTGTGTACCCCTCTTCCATGCATATAAACTCACATACCCTGCTTTTCCTTACCTATGTACTCTCAGCCTTTTCTGAACACCTGTATCCCACCACCTGATCTGTAGTGTGTGCCTCCACACATCAGCACAATAGAGCATGCAGAGGGCCAGCCGATCATTAAACAAATATCACTGAGCTTGGTAGGAGGAAGTAGAAATGGCTTGCAAATCAGGTACAAAGTGATGCATTCTGCAAGTCGGCTAGAATAATTTCAGATCCCGGACCTCCTGCTGAAGTGAAAAAATGACATTTATAGGAGGGAAGCTTAGAATTAATCCTCCAAAATGATAGTAAAGTGAATTCTTTTCTGGCTTTGCTGTGATTGCTCTTCCTCCCATTTCTGAGGCTCCTTATTATTGTAATGGGTTCTGCTCTCCAAAGTGGATAAAGTCACCATTCAGATAAGATCAGTTTTGTCTTGTGCAGTGAAGTTGATCTGATCACAGTTTGGACTGCGGCTTTTGAATTCACCTTGGGCATTTAACTTCTGGGGGTAAAGGGAAATAAAAATGCTGATCTGGCACAAAAGTAGCTACAATCATTAGTCAGCTGTCTTCAGGCCCTTTCTCTCCGGCTCTATTGCAGGAGAGCAGATTCTTTGGGTATTTCTTGAACTTTGGGGTGCTTTTCAGTACAATATCCTTAGCCCTGCTCTGATATTTGCATTGCAGCGGAGATCGTTTCACTAGGGCTAATCCATCTGCAGTCCTGGTGAAGCTCCCACATTTGGGACACAGCATGGGAGCTCTCCGTGGTGCTGAGAAAAGCAAGGCGGCTCAGCAGAGAGGGCAGCTGTTGGTGGCCCTCCGTGGTGCTGAAAGCTTGCTATAGGGATCTTGAAGGGAAATTGTCCACAAACAGCTCTAAGCATCATTATTGCCCGTCAGGAGGGTTGAGAAGAAACCAGTAGCAAGCTGTTGGATAAATGTCCACCCTAAAAGCTAATGGCCACTTTCACATTTGCTCTTATTTCTATGATGTCAACTGATTGATTTAGAATTCTTCATTTACTCAGTTTTCTTCCTGGTATGAAGAGGGAAAGTATATGTTTGAATTAGTTTTAGGGATTATATTATTGTCCACCTGCAGCACAAACATAATGAAGGAGCCACAATTTATTTACTCCACATATATTTTCTAGACACCTTTAATATCCTGGGCAATGTAGTAGGTGCTGAGCCTTGAGCATACTTATAGGTGACACAGGAATCAGATGAGTTGTGACTTCAGGACAGCTCTGTGTTGCCCTGAAGGATCCTGCTATCTGGTGACTGGAAACTCCAGACTTCAGGCAGTGGTTGTAGCCAAGAGGAGATGTGGGGAAAGGTGCTGGGAATGCTAGGGCTCCCTCTGTGACTTTTTAAATTGACTATGAATGTCATAGTCCAGATGCTGAAGGGAGCAGAGGCCTCTACAATTCTATATGCAATGAATCTCTATCTCTGCCTGGTTTTCTTTTAAATCTCTTCAAACTTAGGTCTGAAGTCAGCTTCCTGCTGGGATCGGCTTCCTTCAGTTTGCACAGGGCCTCTGCACTGATTGCCCTGGCAACTGAGCTGGGCAAATGCCTGATGCTGATGTGTGCACATGTGCATAGGTGTTTGTGAAGGAACACATGTGGCAATGACGATGGTAATACATAGCATTTTATACAGTGAGTTGTTCTGAGTGCTGTACATTTATTGACTTATTTAATCATCAAAACAACCTAGAGGTAGTTACAATTATAACTAATTTAAAGATCAGAAAATGAGGCACAGAGAGGTTATAGTGTTTGCCAAATGTCACACAGCTAATAAATGGTAGAGCCAGAAGTTGATACCAGCAGTCTGCTTCCAGAGTCCATGCTATTAATCTCTATACTATAGAAAGCTGAAGATTATAATATTTTGGGTAGAGGTTCATGTTTCCTTAGGTACAAGAAAAGTGTCTGGATGGGTTGATTCTCCCTTGCTATGCAGGTCATTCCTATAACGAAGGTCTCCCTACTCATTGTAAAGACTCACCTCCAAGAACACCATACCTACCTCAATGCCATTTCTGAATGTTATTTACTTTGCAGTTGGAGTTCTACCAAGTAATTTTTGTCCCATAATCCTGAAAGAAATGTTCATTCATTCATTTCCAGACAAGATTCATGTCAAGTTTTTTTATTCAGAGAGGCCTTCCCTAACTATCCAGTCTAAAATAGCTCTTCTTTGCCCTAGCCACTTTCCATCACAAGCCGTGGTTTTGTTTTATTCACAGTGCCCATTACTATCTGAGAGTCTCATTGGTTTGTGTGTTCTACTTTTCCATCCATCACCCCTGCTAGAATATAAGGTACACGAGGGAAGTTTTGTTTAATGCTGTATTCCCTCCACCTAGAACATGACATGATCAATAAATAAATCTATGCCCAAGGATAGTTTGGTAGACTCTTGGAGGAACATCCAGAGAGGAGGAGAGAGTTAATAAAGTCCTTTGGGTCAAGAGAGATTTGCCAGAGCAAGTATAAAAGAGGAAGAAATTCAGCACATGGCTTATAAAAGGTAATGTGGAATAGGGGGCCATTTCCAATCAGCAAAGGCCACCAGCCTTTGGGAGCCACAGCGAAGAGGTCTTGTAACCATATTTGTGAGTCTGGTATGTCTCACTCTTCCACTTGAGTTATTTTGCATGTTACCTCACATTGGAGATTGACATGAAGGAAGATAGGGTACAGTTTAAGAGACTGAGGCAGTGAGCCTGACCCATGAGCTTGTCATCTACTTTCCTTGACTTTCCTGGGAAGTAAAAGAAGCATCTTGTCTTTTATCCAGATGCCTACTGTACAGATATCACCTGTCTCCAGCAACATGTCTCTCGCATGCTTCAAGCCTGAACAACAATGCTAAGAGGGGGTGGGATCATCAGTATTCAAAGTGACTCACACTTGTTACATGAATTGGAAGATAAATTGGAGAAAAAGTGATGAGACATGGAAAAGCAAAGTAGAGAGTTAATATCTAAGAACTAAGAATGTGAAGCTATTGATATGTTTGGACTCTTCAGAGGTAATTTATCCACGTTCTGTTGATTTTCTAGACTCCTAGATAATTTTCTTTCCAGTTTTTGGCATTGATGTTTCCTACTTCCTCCTTTACCAGAGGCCTCAAAGTAGACAGAGGACTTGAACCAGTTAATTCAGAGTTTGGAAGCAGATGTATCAGACCATTTGTTGGGGGAAGAGGTTGATTCCCTGGTCTTCATAGTTACATGCCAGATTTTCATATTTTGAGGGTTTTTCTTGGTCAACAATTGCCTAAAATCTATTTTCACCACCAGTGTGCATAGTGCATTAATCACTGAAATCTATTGTCCCAAAAGCAGTCTTTGGTGTGAACCTTGTTTGCTGATACCTGCATTTGCCACACATTCAGTGGGAGTAAAGAATGGGAAGGGTGGGAATGAGGGCTCCTCAAGGGTTTGGAACATTGAAAGGAGTGGTCAGAGAAGACAAGAGCTACTGGTGAGGAAAGGGAAGAAAGAAAATAGGGAACTAAAACTGATCGCTAGTAAAAGAAACCAGAGGGTGAAGGACCTAGGGTTGGACCCCTTTAATGGATACCTTTAACTGGGAACAGAGAGGGAGAGAGAAGTGCCTAATTTTGGAAACCAGAAAGTTCTAGGTCTGAATCCCCTCCTCTAACCCCTCTTTCTGAGCCTAACAAAATTCTTCTAAGCATTAAATGAATATATGTGAAATGTCTGGCACAGAATAGATGCCAAACAAGTGGAAAACATTATAGCTTCATAAGAGCCCAAACCCTCTCTTTTAGTCATTTCTCACATATTTATTGAGAACTTACACGTCAGGCATGATCATATATTCATGATCACTGACCTCCTGGGCACAGAACTTTTCTAGTGTGAAAAGGAGCAGCACTCATGTTTAGCTTACAGGAATGGTCTTTAGTGACCTAGTGCTCTCACTCTGCATTTACCTAACACCTA